>CAUYQV010037447.1:0-36194 GCA_963574575.1 Galagoides demidoff
TATCCCCCTGGGTAGAGTGCCATGGCATCACAGCTCATAGCAACCTCCAACTCCTGGGCTCAAGCGAGTCTCCTGCCTCTGCCTCCCAAGTAGCTGGGACCACAGGCTCCCGCCACAACGCCCGGCCATTTTTTGGTTGCAGTCATCATTGTTGTTTGGTGGGCCCAGGCTGGGGATTCGAACCCGCCACCTTAAGTGTACGTAGCTGGCGCCCTAGCCGATTGAGCCACAGGCACTGAGCCTGAATACGTGTTATTAAAATGAAACTGAAATTGGGTTCACCTCTACCTCTCAGAGTGGAAAACAATAAGTTAATAAAGGGAAATGAGGAGGTCAGAGTTTTGACCTCTGTTATCTTGTTCCAAATCCACCTAGCAATGGTATAGTGGAATCGTAGGCCCATTTCATAGTTGTTTGATCTGTCAGAGGGAATGTATTGTGGGAATACATAGATTTGCAACTGGTAGAATAATTGTATTGGTTCCAAAATGAATGCTACGATGTGGGAAGGACCCAGTGAGGGCTTGGAATTGACTATCCCTCCTAAGTAGTAAAGTGTAAGAAAGAAATTCTGAACACCTCTGGTCATTGTAGAGATCAGTAAAACTAATAAAAACCTAAGAAATGGAAAATTGGTGGCTCTTACCACATCTCCACGTAACTGACCTATTTGGCTCTGAGCAGCTCAGTTGAGAGTGGAAAATGCCGAGGCATCATTGTAAACTGCTTCAAGTGGCATCTCCAATTACAACTTTAGCTCTAAGTATGAGATTTTTACTGAGGCCAATCAACACAGCATCTGACAGTCACATTCACAGTATAGGAGACAACTTTGACTCAGTAAATATTTTATTTCTGTTTCAAATGATAGAATTTCAAACAGTTTACATTTTCATGATGGGACAAGAGTATGCTTTTAATACTATATCCCAGGGTTGGGTCAAACTTCATGCCTGTCACCATAATTTTGAGGGGGGGTCCATCATTCTGATAGATGAAAAAACAATTACACTGTTGCATAACATTGATAATACTACACTATTTAGACCTTGAAAGTAGTATTACATTTAAATTTGCTTCTAGAAACCACTTTCTGGGTTCACAAAATTGTTAGTTTTAAGGAGGAATCAAAATAAGAATCGGCTCCAAGGCAGGTGTAAGAGTGATCTGAGTCTCTCTTTTACTTGGATCATAACCCCGTGAGTTCCAAGAGTGTGGGAGGCAGGGGGAAAGGGTTAACCAGTTCCCTGGAAAGAGTCCCAATAGCAGAATCATGGACTTACTAAAGGTTTTTGAGTAATCATATTCCCCATTTTATTTATAAACATTACCTATTTTAAAATAATTCTTGGCCTGTTGTTAGGCTCTGATAGAGACTGAACATTTCATCAAAGAACAGAAAAAAACACATCATCTGAATTGTCAATCATGTATTGGTATTATCTGATCCAGTAAGCATAAATTTGGATGTGAACAACCAAAGTATTTTACTACAAAACGGGAGTGTTATCCAAAAGGAAAGCATGGCTGAATCCACAAAGTGCCAATAAATTGCATCAGCAGGTGGATGAGACTTACCGCTTCAATTTATCTTCGATCATCCATATCTATAACCTTATTTTGAGTACCTATTACAAGTTAACAGAAGAGAAAAAGGCATTGATCTGCTTCACAGAGGGATCTGTGCTATGTGATAGGAAGGACCTGAAGTAGAGAGAATTGCATTTTACTTTGTTAAGGAGGAGCCTGGGAAGACACAGATGTGGGAATATTCTCCCAGCCAATGTAACTTTGAGGAGATAGACAGGTCACATTAAGGGTGGTATGGCTGCAGACAAATACAGTTTTCACCAGTACATCTGCGGACTTCATCTAAGTCACAGACCCAGCTAATAGATAATGACTAACGATTTTAATACAGAAGTCAGGGACTTGGAAACTTGGTGATTGGGAGATGTGGGGCAAGGTATGGAAATGAGCTTTTTGAAACAATATAGAATAAAGACAAAATAATGTTTCACATGACTACTACTCAGAGTGTATTATTAACAGGAATGGAGGTTCACAGTAATCAGTGAAAACGGTGACTTTCCCTATGGATAAGTCAGTGGCTTTGCCAAATAACCCTAACATGTCCCCTGAGTCTGCTTACACAACGGCCACAGCAGCAGAGAAACCAACTACGGACACCTATGAATGGGCTCAAGGAATAGCTTCTCATCAATGCTGCTCAGTCTACTGCCACCGCCAACAGTTGGCCTGTCAGTGTTTCATAATTCCTTTTGAGCTGGTCATCTGGACGGGAGCAGGAGGATACTTTGTATGTGAGCTGCTTGCCCAGCTAAATCAGCACCACCCTTTGCAGACTTACCAGGTACTAACCTTTGTGGGTCACATCAACAGTCTCCCATAATCTGGGCATTCTAGTTAAACCAGCTTGTGGGGAATCCCAGGATGGATACGGGAAGATGAAGCAAATAATGAGAAATGTGCATTTATTTTCTTTTTTCCTATTACAGAAATTTTCTCAAGCCAGCTATTGTTACTTGACTGAAGATTCCTCTTCCTCTCAAGGAAGGTTTCTAGACCTGCTTGTATCTCCGTCTAGAAGAGATTCTCACATAACTTTTTGATCGGGATAATGACAGGGCAACTGGTAGGTAGTGAAACAACTTGTTTTCCCCTGATCTTTGCGGTACAATCTGTAACTAAAGAAAAGGTAACTTGTACATGTCATCTGTATGTAATTTAAAATATGAATAATACATTTATTGGCTATAGTTTCTTTTCTTTTTTTTTTTTTTTTAGTTTTGTTAAGAAAATAGAAAAGTCAAGCAGGTGGCAAAGCGAGAAGCACACAGAGCATTAGCTGCTACACTTGTCAGGACAGCAGGGGACCCTTGTACCCTTATGACGGTCATCACATTTAACCTCTGTCTTAACATGACAACCTGAACATGCAAAGCTGGAAAAGGTTATAATGGAGACTATGTGTGCCAGGGGCCAATTCTAACTATGGTCTTTCCATCTCCTCATGCCCTTTTGATAATTTTTGTCCTGGGTTCCTTTAAGGCTATTAGTATAGCAAACAGCCTAGGAAGATAGAGATACTGCCTTCCTCTTAGGGCAGAGGACAGATTTGTTTTCTATGTGCAATATTAAAGACACTGTCTTATTCTGAGGCAAAGGTCCAATAGGTTTGCTAACAATTCCTTTAAAGGCTAAGGTTTCCTAAGTTCAGGGTTTTTCAGCTGTGATGACATCCTCTTGTGTGTACAACCTCCAACCAGGCTTCCCCATGGTGCCCTGGGACTTTAAGGGCAAGAGGAATTTATAAGAGGTTGAAGCCCATGCTGCCTGCTGTGCCATGAGTAATAAAGGGTATTTGTTTTTGTTTTTATTTTTATTTTCTTTAAACCAGGAGGCTCATTTTCCCACCAGCATCCATGAAACTATGCAAGACTAACTTGCTACTTGAAATCAGAGTAAAAATTCAAACACTTCACAGTTCATGATAATGTGATTTGGAAAACACTGAGTGATTATATTATAGAGGGTCTTAAATGCTAGGATGAAAACTGCATTTATTTCAGGAGATAATGGAGCTCCATTTATTTCTTTTTTAAATGAAGAGCTTAGATGACTGAATTCAAGTGGGAAGACAAAATGTCTGTAATAAAGTGCTCATACTTTACTGGGTTATATTTTGAACAAGGATATTTAAGACCTTGCTAGAATAAAGTCCCTGAGAATAGAAATTATGTGGTATTTGCTATGTGTTAGCATCAATTTTAAGTAATAAATGGGGGAAAAAGCTTCAAAAATTGAGTCTAGAATTTTCAAAGCGTATGAGAAGAATAGTAATGGAATCAACTTAGAACTAGACATTTAAAAATATTTTGTGAGGGAAGTATTTTTTTCTGAAATGTCAACAAGGCATAAAAACTTATCAATGGTAATAGACAAAATAAATTATATAAATTATGACAAAATGTTCCTGAAAAATAACATTTCTCACCACTATACCCTAAGAGCCTAACACAGTGCCTGACATTAGTTGGCATTTAAGTATTTGATACTGATATAAATGTCAATAAGAGTAGTCCTATATACATGATACCATTTTTCACATAAAAAATCTCAATTGCAGTACTATTGTTTATAAGTGTACAGCGATTAAGCTAATGTATTTTTTTTCTCTTGGGGTAAACAATAATTGTTTTTTTTTTCTTCTTTAGGGACAACCCCCCCCCAATTATTCTGTTTTAAATTACAAGTAATACAAGTTTTATTTATTTATTTATTTTATTTTACTCAGGGTTGTTGTGTTATGTATGAGATATAGAATGTAGAGTTTAGAAGGAATTTTCGGGGTAGAAAATAACTGAGAATCCCGCTGGGTTAGTGAGCCATTCACTTGTCATTCTGTACATTTGGAGTCAGCAGAGTTTCCTTTGCTGGTCTCTTTTGACTCATCAATGTAGAATGAAATCCAGTCAATCCACAGTCATGCTGATCAATGTGCTTTGCGCCTTCCATTGTGGCAAAGAGCTGTGTTGTTATGGATTCAGCTACATTTTAGACTGACGCAGATACTGAAAGTGCCATTCTGTGTGGCATGTAAATGAGGTATTTTATAACTGCAGGCTTTGCCCTCAAAATTCCATTGTGATCCATCAATTTTCATCAACAAATTAAAAAATCTTGTAACTCGAGAATGAAAAATAATGAATACGAAGTTCCAATTTATTATACATAGGAAGTGTCACAAAATGGACTATTCATAATAGCAATGAATAAAAATACATGAGCATTGTGGAATCAAAACCCAAATTCCTCTGTACCACACTAAGGTAAATATTACAGAAGGCTGTTATGCTCCAATTGACTCAACTTGATAAATAACTACACCTGTGAGTTTTCTCCTCCTGATCTGGGGAAACAAGGCAGCATGTTCTCTTGGGACCCAGAAGTTTCTTTACTTCCTTGAGTCCTCCTACTTTCTCCATATTCCTCCTGTCATTCAAAGTTAATCATTTGTATCTTGTTACAAATAGAAATACACTTTGTAAAATCATTTTCCATATATTATCTTCATAGCAAAGGAAACAAGAGATAAAGAGCAATAGATCTCCTACTATGTAGACTATGATTAGTGTCAGAATGAATTTTACTCTATGCATTAATCATTAATCAAGGTTCTCCAGAGGAACAGAACCAATAGGAGATAGATAGATAGATAGATAGATAGATAGATAGATAGATAGATAGATAGATAGACAGACAGATAGATAGATAATTAGGTATAGGTACAGATACATGCGAAAGGATTTACTATGGGGATTGGCTCCCATGACAACACAGGCTGGGGAGTCCAGGGATGCATTATCTGCAAGCTGGAGACCAGGGAAGGTGGAGGGGGTGACTCACTTCAAGTCTGAAGACCACAGAAACAGGGCAGCTAACATTTGGTCCAGGACTGAAGCTGAAGGGCCTGGAGTTCTGATATTCAAGGGCAGGAGAAAATGGGTATCTTGGCTCCAGGAGAAAGGAGACAGCACATTTACCTCTCTTCTCCTTTCTGTTCTGTCTGGACCCTCAGGTGGTTAAATGGTGTCTACCCACACCAGGTGAAGCTGGTCTTCCTTACTCAGCTCTCTAACCCTGCTGCCAGTCTCCTGAAATACTGTCACAAGCACACCGAGACGTAATACTTGATCAGCTTTCTGGGTATCCCTTAATCCACCTGGTGGACACCTAAAATTAACCAACACACACAAGTTTCTCTCTCTCTCTCTCCCTCTCTGTGTCCCAACACACACACACACACACACACACACACGCACACACGTTTCTCTCTCTCTCCTTCTCTGTGTTCTTACCTCCCCACCCCACCCCCCCACACACAAAGCAGCTCCTTAGTCACATGAAGAATAATCACAGATTCCGAATGAATATTTGGATTCATTTTTCAGTGATCTTCCCCTTTTGGATTTTATTTGATCAGAAAATTTACTAGATGACTTACAGTTCAAAGCTTTTCAATTATGAAAAAATATGTTCATAAACACTTCAGTGAATAGTACAGATTTTATGGAACATTTTAAATATTTCAAAATAAAGAAAGTAGAAAATCAACATTTTATTCACTACCATGATGTATCAAAATACTCCTATGCATAGTGCAAAGTTGTACCTGCTGTTATACTTACTTGTAGCTTAGAGCAAAGAGAGGGGATGACAGAGAGAACAGGTGTCCCTCATGTTATTTTCAACCTATTTATAGCTGCCCAAATTGGCTATAAATTGATATTAAAACACTAGCAATGGAGATACAGAAGCAAGCAAGAATCTGGACTAATGAATACTCTATGAGCAGTGCTAACTCGTAGTGACTAATCAAGCTGTGAGCTATAAATTTCTTTGAGATAAAGTTGACATAGAGAGTCTCTCCCCCAAATAACAATTAAGGTGAACCTATAATGATGTAGTCAGTTGTGAAGAAGTCAGCTTAAGAAAAAAAGCCTTGTATGGAAAAAGCAGAGCAGCGTAAATGCTCTGATGCAAGGATTAATTTGCAGATTACCCCCAATAAAGAGAAGGTTACCACTGTAATAGGGAGGGCGAATTGCTAGTGTATTGCAGTCTTAGAGGAAGGTGGGAACCAACCTCTTCATAGAGAGTCACTTTAGGGCTATGAAATTGTATTCGAAGAAAAATGGAAAATATTCTCTAATTACTTTAATTGACTGATTTGATACATGTTTTAGGAAAATAAATCTGGCTGACTTTGAGAAAATGAATTGCAGCAGCGAGAATCACACAGGAAAATGGAGCAGGTGCCCAGGCACGTGGTCCAGTTAGTGAGTGATGGAAAACTGAATTAGAGTTTTGTTAGTAGGACTGAAGCCGGGCACAGTAGGGGCAGCCCTGGAGCAGCTGAGACCCATGGTCTGTGGAGTTGACAGCTGGAGACAGCAAAGCGCACAGTCGTGGGATTGATTCAGTGTGAGTCGTCCTACATATTTTCTTGATTCCAGAATTGTCTTCCCTGCCATTTCCTACGGTGCATATCAAATTCCTCCGACCTTCCACTCGAACTTTCTCTGGTGATTAATTTCGTGTGTCAACTTTGCTGGCTGAAAGCCCTGAGATTAACATTTTGGTGCACATCTGCTGGATGCCCAGATATTTGGCTTCACACTACTCTGGGTGGGTCTGTAAAAGTATTTCTGGATAAGATTAACATTTGAATATTAATTTCAATTAATTCTAACTGCCTGACAGGGTGAAATATCACCTAATTGCTCATAGCTCTAATTTTCTGATATGGAGTGCTTTATGGATTACTTAAAACTTTACTCATTGTTTTTAAGTGAAAGTTGAGCCGTTGCTCTTCTCCTGCCCTCTCCCTCAAACTTGGACTGACACGGCACCTTCAGCTCTGCTGAGTTCCCAACTTGCCTGCCGCAGATCTTGGGGCTCCACAATTTCCATAACTGCGTTAGCCAATTGCTTATTTTTTACCTGTCAGTCTATCTATCTATCTAACACCATCCTTTATGCCTTATTTGCTCTTTGTCTCTGGAGAACCCAGATTTAAAAACTTAGCAGGGAATATCTTCTCTTGTTCTAAAATTTGCCCTCAAGGTAGCACTGATACTTTTATTAGTAGTAGCTTAGTCGAATTCTAGAACTGAAACTCTTAGATGCGTTTTATGGAGCTCAAGACCTTTGTTTATCCAGATAATTTATTTATTTCAATTAATAAGCAGCAGGTGCTCAAGGGACTCCAACTCAGGTGACCCTTCCTTTTATTTATTTAGACAGGGTCTTACTCTCTTGCCTGGGCTAGAGTGCAGTATCATCATCGTAGCTCACTATAACTCAAAAACCTCTGCTCAAGTGATCCTCTCATCTCAGCCTCCCAAGTAACTGAGACTTCAAGTATGTTCTACCATGCTGTGTAATTAACTTTTTTTTTTTTTTTGTAAAATTTCACCATGTTGCATAGGCTGCTCACCTACTCCTAGCCTCAAGAGATGGTCCCACTTCAGTCTTCCGAAGTGTTAAGATTATAGGTGTGAACCAATGCACCCCAACCAAGGTGACCTTTTTTGCCCACATATTATCGCTTTCTTAAATGAACATTATATTGGATCATATGTACATAAAGCAATATACACAAATTACAATGTGTAGCTCAGTCAACTATACACATTTGCTTGTCATCAGAAACAAGATGAGGAAGACTATGGAGTATGTTCACACCCACTGTCTCCTTCTGCTCCTACCTGTCACTCTCTTGCCTAATTGTATCCATCATCGATTTTCCTGACTTTTAGTATGGTATTATTTTCTTTGCCTTTTAACTTTACACAAATCAAAGTATATTTCATATTCTTTTGTTCCTAGCTTTTTTGTCGAATGCCTATTTGTGAAACCTGTATGTCATGGTGTTAATAGTTGCAATACTTGTCTGAGCAGTTTTATCCTGGTATAATTGATGTGTAATGAACTACACATTTTTAAAATTGTAGAATAAAGTTTGGCATATCTTTATTTCCATGAAACAATCAGCGCAATCAAGATAATGAACACTTACATCATCCTCCACATTTCTTTTTGACTTTTATAATTTTTCCTTCTTGCTTCTTCCTACACGTCTCGATCCCCATTTCGAGGCAACTGGTATTCAGGTTTATGTTACTATTTATACTGTAGGTATGAATATCAGTGTGTTTTATTTCATAACTTCATTATGCTTTACAAAGATTCTCGCACATAGGTAATTCTAGACACAACTTTTACCATGAGACGAATGAAGATTAATGGAGGAAAAGCTGAATTTTAGAGAATTTAAACCATTTCTTATGTTAAGTCACATATTAAATAACAGTTAACTATTAAATATTAACTGGAACTCGAATCTAGGTCTTATGATTCCTAGTTCTTTGCTTTTACAACATAATACAATTTGCACACAGAACAATGACATTTTTTTCAGATTAATATATGGGTATAATTGATTAGTTCACTTTGTTTGCATTTGTTGGGTAAAGCCCAAGTTGTAGTTCAGCCCTTCACTCAGGAGCTTGACCCAACAATTCCATTACTAGGTATCTACCCAGAAAAAAATAATCATTTTACTAAAAGTTTAATATTCTTAAAACAAATTTGCCTCCCTCCCAATGGTCTTTGTACTTCCTAATGTGTACAGCTGACATTTAGGAAGGCATAATTAGTCAGAATCATAGCTTAGCGCTTAGCACACACTGAGAAAAATCACCCAGTCATTTGTGACTCTAATTTTCTAACAGGAATGAGTCACGGATAATGTACTATGCAAAACTGGACTGATTATTTTAAAATAATAGAATATGAAGGGAAATAGAACGGGTAAGACATGCCCACTTGCTCACATGCTAAGTATAATGACTCAGTTAGTTTGATGCATTGAAAGAACTCAGTTAGTTCTTTCTGGCATTGAAATCATGATTGTCTATAAATATTTGTTATGCACTCAAACTTATAGTGGAGTGTGACATCCTCCAATAAAATACTCAGTGTGATGCTTTGAGGTCTTCAGAGGAACCTGAAACAGTTCCCAAACTGCACATTACATGTAGATTTCCATTACACACTGCACAAAATGTCCTTGACATTCAAGAGTGCACCATCGTATTTTAGTCTACCTCACTCCAGGGTGTATTTGAAAATACCCTCCATTTGCCTTTAATAATAATGACTTGTCATACGGAATCCAGATCTCGAATAATCTAACATAATATGTACTCGGTGGATTTTATTAACTGTCAAATGAAACCCGATAGTCGTCAGACCCACTTTCCCCTTCTGTCATGCAATTGTTCTCAGCGTGTTTCATTTCTGACCATTAATGTAAAAGGTTAATAAACTCAACTAGTTGATGCTATTAATATTCAATATGCATGGCAAGCGAATCATTTTGCAGACTTTTGATTTTTAAAGATGCTGGGCCATTAATGTTACTATTTTGCAGGCTTGTAAAATTGCACCATGCAGCATGCTTGCCATAATTTGAATGCTAAAAGGTTTATGAAGAATTCTTGCTACATTACACTTTATTCACCTTTATTGAAATCCAGACTCTTTCTTTGGAATGCAAAATCAACCTCTGTCTCTCTCTCTGCCTCCCTTAACATTTTATTTTTACTTGTTTTACTCTTTATTGATAACTAGTTCTATTTAATCCAATTTTCTTTTAATCTTGGCTTTATTGGATTTCTGACCAATATCAAATCAGCTTCAGATTTTATCTACGATTCTTTTAATGGTCAATGTGTATTGTGATATAGATTATTGGTTAAATCTGTTTAACTGAGTTTTTCAGCTGTAAAACGTGTTTCAAATAAAAAGGCACTTGAGCCACATTTCAGAAATAATTCATAGCCTGTTACTTAGAATCATTAGAGAGGTGAAAAGTTATGAAAATAATGGATTATGGATAGGAATTCAAAGACTTAAGATTTGTCTTCAAAATGAACTTTTCATTTAATTTCCTTTTACTTATTCTCCGTGTCTCTCTAATACTTTCATTCCCTTGAAATTGAAATGAATTTATCACCACGTATTGTATGTTCAAACAGTTATTTTTTTTAAAAGATGCATTAATTTTTTCAATATTATCAAATCAATTTGAATTAAACAAAGCACTCAATGTTTGCTAAAATAGTCAAGGGAATTGGCATTGGCATATAGCAACCTATTACTATGATACAAAAAAGAATGTTCTGGGACTTTTCTCCTTAGTGAAGCGCCATGAGAACGGAGAAGCAAACACCACATCTACTCTACACATTTTCAATTTAGAAATAACCCAACAACACTCCTATGCATAAATGGAAGTAAAGCTAAACAATCCATGTAACCAAAACAATTGTACCTCTGTAATATTCTAAAACTTAAGAAAAGAAAAATGTTTTTGACAGTAATTGACAGAGCTATAGAAAGGAACAAATTCAAGTATAAGATCCTCCTTTTTTCCTAGGTAATTATAATCAACCACCAAAGGAAAACAGGTCTGAATGTTGAGAATGTAGAAGATAATGAATTAGATATGTCTTGGTCTTAAAGTAATCCTGAAATAAACAAGGTAGTTGGAAGTAGCATCCTTTCTGGGTTATTTTTCAAGTTCATGAATACATCACTACGTATGTAAACATAGACAATATATACTCACATATAAACAATAGAAATATACTCAGAGAGTATATTTAAATACAATTGATATATATTTCTGTTCTAATGTAGAAATATAGAGAATTTTAGGAGTATTGCTAATACACTAAAGTGATTGATGTTATTAAACAGAAATTACCCTATCATTTTCTAAAGCACTGAATTTTGACTCAGAAGTATTTGACACTGATTTTCGCATTGTATTTTAAAGTAAAAATCAAAGAAATTAGAAAATTATTTTATCAGGGAGTATGGGGTGAAACCTATGGTTGGGCATAATTTTTGGTGCTAAAAATAATTGTGTGGATAATTAGAGGCTGGCTTGATCTGAGGCTTTTATCAATAATTTAGGTTAGGAAGGGACTCCTTGGGAGCTTTTAGAATACAACTGCAAGACCATAAAATATTTGAGAAAGTAAAATAATATAGAGAAGGGAATATATTTGATGAGTTGAGAACAGCTCAGATAGCCCTTTATGTAGTGAAGGATCTTTTATTCTTGTCTGAAAAGTATTTCACAAAGCAGAAATATAGGAGATTTTTTTTTTAAATCAGATTTTTTTTTCTTTTTTTTTATTGAATGGTAACTATGTACATTAATGCACTTCTAGGGTACAGTGTGAGGTTTTCACATGCAATCCGAAATACTTCCATCAAACTGATCAACACAGCCTTCATGTCATTTTCTCAGTTATTGTTTTAAAACGTTCTCATTCTACTCTTAGAGAGATTCACATGTACCCCTGTAAGATAAACCTCATAAATGGTCCCTCCAATCCCCCTCCCTCCACCCATTCCCCCCATCCCTTCTCCCTCCCCCCTCCCCACATTCTTAGGCTATTTGGTTATAGCTTTCATATAAAAGGTATAAATTAGTTTCATAATAGGGGTGTGTACATGGGATACTTTTTCCTCCATTCTTGTGATACTTTGCTCAGAAGAACATTCTCCAGCTCCATTTGTGTGAACATGAAGGACGTAAAGTCTCCATCCTTCTTAATGGCTGTGTAGTATTCCATGGTGTACATATACCACAGTTTGTTGATCCATTCATGGATCGATGGGCACTTGGGCTTCTTCCAAGAATTAACATTTTTAAAATGTCCATACTACCCAAAGCAATATATAATTTTAATGCAATCCTTATTAAAGTTCTACTGTTATACTTTAAAGATCTTGAAAAAATAATACTTCATTTTATATGGAATCAGAAAAAACCTCAAATAGCCAAGATATTACTCAGAAATAAAAATAAAGCAGGAGGAATCACGCTATCAGACTATAAATCCATAGTGATCAAAACAGCATGGTATTGGTACAAAAACAGAGAGGTAGATGTTTGGAACAGAATAGAGAACCAAGAGATAAACCCAGCTACTTACCATTATATGATCTTTGACAAGCCAATTAAAAACATTGAGTGGGTAAAAGATTCCCTATTTAACAAACGGTGCTGGGCGAACTGGCTGGCAACCTGCAGAAGACTGAAACTGGATCCACACCTTTCACCACTAACTAAGATTGACTCTCACTGGATTAAAGATTTAAACTTGACATGAAACTATAAAAAATACTAGAAGAAAGTGTAGGGAAAACACTTGAAGAAATCGGCCTGGGCGAAAATTTTATGAAGAGGACCTCCCGGGCTATTGAAGCAACATCAAAAATAGACTACTGGGACCTCATCAAATTAAAAAGCTTCTGCACAGCCAAAAGCACAGTAAGTAAAGCAAGTAGACAGCCCTCAGAATGGGAGAAGATATTCGCTGGTTATGTTTTCGACAAAGGATTAATAACCAGAATCCACAGAAAACTCAAATGTATTAGCAAGAAGAGAACAAGTGATTCCCTCTCAGGGTGGGCAAGGGACTTGAAGAGAAACTTCTCTGAAGAAGACAAGCACATGGCCTACAAACATATGAAAAAATGCTCACCATCCTTAATCATCAGAGAAATGCATATCAAAACTACTTTGAGATATCATCTAACATGAGTAAGATTAGCCCATATCCCAAAATCCCAAAATCACAGATGCTGGCATGGTTGTGGAGAAAAGGGAACACTTCTACACTGCTGATGGGATTGCAAATTAATATGTTCCTTTTGGAAAGACATCTGGAGAGCACTTAAGAACTAAAAATAGACCTGTCATTCAATCCTATAATTCCTCTATTAAGTATATATCCAGAAGACAAAAATCACACTACAATAAAGATATTTGTATCAAAATGTTCATTGCAGCCCAATTCATAATTGCTAGGTCATAGAAGAAACTCAAGAGTCCATTGATTCACGAATGGATCAATAAATTGTGGTATATGTACACCATGGAATACTATGCAGCCATTAAAAGAAAGATGGAGACTTTACCTCCTTCATGTTTACATGGATAGAGCTGGAAAATATTCTTCCTAGCAAAGTATCCCAAGAATGGAAGAAAAAGTACCCAATGTGCTCAACCCTACTATGAAACTAATTTATAGCTTTCATAGGAAAGCTATAACCTAATTTTAACCCAGGAATTTGGGGAGTGGGGATTGGGGAGTGGGAGGGTTGGGGAAGGGGGAGGGTAGGTGGAGGGAGTGTGATTAGTGGGATCACGCCTATGGTTCATCCTATAAGGGTACATGTGAATCTCTCTAATTGTAGAATATAAATGTCTTAACACAATAACTAAAAATAAATAAATTAAATAAATATGATATGCCCAGGTTTAAGGTTTTTTTTTTCTTCTTTAGCATTTATTATTTGTGGCATTCTCTGCGCTCTGTACTTGTGGGACCTCTGGTTTGGTGTCAAACATTAATTTTGGGAAATTCTCAGTTACTAGTGCTTCAGACATTGCTTCTGTTCCTTTTTCTCTTCCTTCTCCATCTAGCATTCTCATTACCTGTATTTATATCTTTTATCATCCTTTTATAGTTCTTGGATATTCTGCTCTGTTTTAAGTCTTTGTTCTCTTTGATTTTCCGTTTTGGAGTCTTTTATTGATGTATTATCAAGTTCAGAGATTCTTTCCTCAACTCTGCCCAGTTTGCTCTCAAGTCCATCAAAGGCATTCTTCATTTCTGGTATAGTGTTTTTGATCTCTAGTGTTTATTTTTTATTCTTTCTTAGGATTTTCATCTCTCCTCTTATATTGCCTGTCTGTTCTGACATGAAATTTATTTTATCCACTAGAGTCCTTAGCATATTATAGTTTTAAAATTTCCTGTCTAAAAATTCCAACATCCCTGCCACATCTGGTTCTGCTGCTTGCTCTGTTCCTTCAAACTGTGTTTTGCCTTTTAGTATTCCTTACGATTTTCTTCTCAGTAGCTGGACATGATATACAAGGTAAAAAGAACTGCTATCAGTGGGCTCTTATTGGTGTGATGGTAAGGTGCAGAGGGCAGGGGAAAATGTTTTAGACTCCTATAATTAGGTATCAGCCTTTTAATAAACCTATGCCCTGCGGGACTACAAACTTGACAAATATTTCTGTTTGTTTTTTTTTTTCTCTCTCAGACAAATATTTCTATCCTTTTTATGGATGGCTAGAATGGGCTGGAGCTCTTCTCTTTCTCTTTTCCCTCTTGGGTATGTAGAGTGGGCTGGAGTTGGGTGTTCCCTTGCCCCAGACCAGTTAGGCTCCTTCCCCCACTAATTTAGGTTCTGGTTAACTAGTTTGAGTTGAGGGCAGAGCTTGTTAAGAAGAACTGAATGCTCCGGCATATTTCAAGATTGTTTCCTACCCCTCACACTATCAGAAGCTCAAGGAGATTTTTCTCTGATATATGAGATCCTAGGTATAAAGCTCACACAAGCAAAAGCCTGGGGGCTCCCCCTATGACTAGATACCCTGGGAGTTTTAACACCAAGACTTGTCTATATCTAGATTCCAGCAATTTATCAATTGCAACTCAGGCTTTCCTCCTCTGGCAATGGTTCCCTTGGAGGTTGCTATACACGAGTTTCTGCTCTGGTAAGTTGTTATTCTCTGTATCTGCCTGCCTTTCTCTTCACTTTTGGGGTAAGCAGTTTGCCCTGTGATTTCACTTCTCTTATGGACTTAAGAAGAGTTGTTGATTTTTCAGTTCTTTCAGTACTCCTTGTTGTTAGCATGTTAATTATAGTTTGAGCAGCAATTATAGTTGAGCAGCAATTTCCAAATTCCTTACATGAAGAACCGGAAACTATGTGTCTTATTAATTCTTTAATCCATCCTTGCTGCCTTCTCTTGAGTTATATAGTGATTTTCCAGTTGTTAAAAGAAAAACTTGAGACAAATTAAATTTATCAGCATTTAATAACTCTGTGAATTTGTGAACTGGGATGTCCCCAGAACCAAAATAGGTTCAGAGCAACTATGGGGCTGCCACATAGTTGGATAATACTTATGGAGAGAAAAAAAGGAGAGGTATGAGCAAAAAATAGAAGTGAGGTACAGAAACACCTGGATTGGTTATAGCTTGGTGTTTAACTTAAATATGGCTTGAGAAATTGGCTACCTGTGATTAGCCAAAATTCTACAGTGGGTTATTGTCTGTCTGTTTGCACATGCAGGTAGGTTACAATTTGCTATGTATGAAGATACCTTTAGGCCAAACTTAAAATATATAAGGAAATAATTTTAGGTTAAATTTGATTTAAAAATTCCCCCCTTTTGGTCAACCTCTCAATTTAGGCATTGATGTCACTCTGTCACCATCATAAATGGACTGACTTGGTCTTAAATCTCACTGAGAAAGAACTACGTTTTTTTAAGATGGGAACCAAGAAACAAAACAATAGAAAAAGCCTGGTTACTTCAGGTTACTTTTGTAGAGCAGGGGAGATTTCCTGATGTTGGAATCTCATATTTTCAGGAGAAAAAAATATCAATCTGCTTTGGGATCTGTCTGCTTCCTTTGATTGCACAGCATTTAGTATGTTTGATTCCATCTCAGTATGTCCTGTAAGGCCTAGTTAATGAGCTTAATCCAAAATGATGTCTATCCATAATTGTGTTTAACACAGTATACCATTTTAATCCCCTTGTCATTTGTTTACTATACCTTTTATGAATTATTTTCTTAGTGGTTTCCCTGGGAATTACAGGTAACATCTTAATTTATAGCAATCTAATTCAGACTGATACCACCTTAATTTCCATAGGGTATAAAAGCTTTGCTCCTTTATGTCTTTATACGCGTGTATCTCTGTTTCCTTTTGCTGTTACTTTCACAAATTCTATCTTTCTATTTAGCCTGCCCCAAAACACCGGTTTACCATTCTTACTTTACACATGTGGTTGTCTTTTCAGTCAGACAGAAAAAAAAAGGAATTACAAGGAAAATGTACCATTGATACGGTTTTCAGTTTTGCTGGATATAAAATTCCAAATTCTTGACTGACAAGTTCCCCATCCGCAGAACTTTGAATGTGTCATCCTAGAATTTTTTGGCCTTCATAGTTTCTGATGAGAAATGAATTATTAGTCCCTAGTCTGTGTTCCCCAGATGAATTCAAAGAGAGAATAGTGCTACCTCTAGGATGGAAAGCTTCTGATTCCCCAACCTACAGATGCGGGTAGTAATGGAGAGAAGAAGACCCTTATTCCTCGTTATGTCAGAGAGGTCAGGCATAGGCTGTTCCATTTTAAGCTCACTGCTGACTCGCTGCCACTTGTGGCTTGACACTGGCTCACTAGGTCGCATGGGAGTTGATCATCCACTGAATGTCTTCTTAAATCTTACTGGTTTTGTGGTTTCAGAAATTTGCTTCTACACTTTCACTTTGGTTCCCAGTGTTGATTCTTGTTCCTCCCTTTGTACATCTTCATCATTATTTTCATGGAAACTTGGCAGAGGGAAAATAAAAGCATTATCTCTTAACACGGCTTATATCTTCTTGAATATCTTCTACACCATAGAAAAATGATAAAGTTAGAAAAAACACGGAGAAAATTACTACTGATAGGAAAGGAGAAGATGGCTCACAGGAGTGGTTGTCCCTCTGTGCTTCATGGAATGGCAGACAGGAGGCTTGTGGGGAAGGGCCAGGTACTAATCCTTATGGATATAGAAATTCCTTATAGTTAAGCTACAATATATTTAGAAACTAAGGTGCATCCAAATAAAGCAAGCGGTCATTCTAATAATCAAGTTGTGTTGTGAACGTTTCTCAGATTTACATCCATTTTTACACTACAGGTTTTTGACCTGACATGTGAGTGTAAACTAGGTCTCAGGTCTTTTAATATGGTGACACGTGTTCATATGTAATCATAGTGAGGACGCTTGGAAAACGGCTCAGATGCTCTCATCAAAATTCTGAGGCCTCCAAGCTTGCTGAGAGAAAGCAAAGGGCAGTGGTTTTGCAAAAATGATTCAGCGGAAGAAAATTTGCTTTTTCAAAAGCCTCCAGTAAAGGAGTTCAAAGCATATTTTATTCGGAAAGCCAAGCGAAGAAAATTCCCTCCAATGATATGGCTATTTGATTTTATTCTTCTCAGAGAAGATAAACCATTCTTTTGTGTGGGCTGATGCGGGGACTCTTACTTGCCAACATTCTATTTGGGTTTAATAGGATACATTACCTTGGAGCTTCCTGGAGTCAAAACAAGCAACCAACAGAGGTTGCTGAAGTCAGAACTGCAAGGTCTTCCAGAAATCACAGAGAAAATTCAAGATTAAGAGCAAAACCACAAGAGTTCAACTTGATTTCAACCCTCACATTTCCTGGAAATCATTTATGAAAACCCAGGTTTGGCAATGAATCTGTTAGATAATTGAGCTCAGGTCTAGATTAGCGATGTGTGTGGTGAGGCAGAGGGGGCTGTGGCTGAGAATGTGAGTGGTCACACTGCTTAGGTATGTACATTGTTGAAGGGCCTTAAATGAGTCTGTTCCAGGCTGTTGATACTGAGCTGAGCAAAGCAAGGCTCTTGGGATGGAGTTCTGAGCCCATAGCCATCACCTCTGTCTATTTGGACTTGGAAATAGCGACAGTTTCTCCTTAAGTTCTTTGAAACGTCAGTAGATACAAAGAAAACAATGGAAAAGTCAGCAGTAGGATTTCTTTCAATGCAGGCTACTGAGGCGCTGTGCTTTGTCTCCATGTCACCAGCCTGCTTACCCTCTCAGGGAGGCTTTGATTTTATCCTCATCTTCTAGCCTGCCATTGGCATGAAACTCTCTCATCTGTCTAGTTCCTACAGAGCCAGGCTGATTTGGGGTCTAAATGATACCAGACATCATGGAGGAAAGAGCAATTTCCTCCAAGGCTGATGGAGTCCCCTCATTTGAACAGTGGTAAATATCCAAGGCAAGCTGCAGTTTTCTTTTATATCACTTGGGTGCCCCGAAGGCATGACCTAAACTAAATTCACTCTCCCCTGCTTCTTCTCAACCAGAGGCCCAGATGTTATGCCAGAGTCATCCACTCCTCAAGGCACATCAATTACCAGGCCCTTGGAGTCTCCTTCTTCAGCCTCTCTTGTGTCTTCTTGCTCTGTACATGCCATTCTCGTTTTCTGAGTTTAGGCCACCATTGTTTCTCTCCTGAATTAATGCACAGTCCTCACAACCAGTTCCGTAGACAAGTGGGCCACACCTTTGGGCCTTTACACATGCTGATCCCTCTGCCTGGAATGTACTGTCCCTACACTTCCCAACTAACTTCTTTTCCAGAAAGCCTGTCCTGTCCCCTCAAGACTTCCTGTACAAAAAATATAGATGAGATCTTCCTGTGATGCTTAATTTTATGCATCAACTTGACTGCACCACAAGATGCCCAGATTAAACTTTTTTCTGGATGTGTCTGTGAGGGTATTTCTAGATGAGATGAGAATTTCTTTCTTTTCTTTTCTTTTCTTTTCTTTCTTTCTTTTCTTTCTTTCTTTTTTTTTTTTTTGAGACGGTCTCCCTCTGTCAACCTGGGTAGAGTGCCATGATATCACCATACCTCACAGTAACCTCAAAGTCTTGGGCTTGAGCAATCCTCTTGCCTCACCTCCTGAGTAGTGGGGATTATAGGCAATCACCACAATTGTTGGCTAGTTTTTCTTAGTAGAGACAAGGTCTCACTCTTGGTCTCACTCTTGCTCAGGCTAGTGTCAAACTCCTGAGCTCAAGCAATCCACCCTCCTCTGCCTCTCAGAGTGTTAGGATTATAAGTGCGAGGCACCATGCCTGGCTGAGATGAGCATTTCAATCAGTGGGCTCAGTAAAGTAGATCTCCTTCTCCAACATGGGTGGGTAGTACCCAATCCACTGGAGGCCCAAATAGAACACAAAGCTGGAAGGAGGGATTTGCCCTTTTTCTTCCTCTTACCTGCTGAGATGGGATGTCTCATTTCATCTTCTCTTGTCCTTGGACTGAGACTTACACCATCAGCTCCCCTAATTTTCAGACCTCCAGACTCAGATTGGAGTTGATACCAGCAGTTTTCCTGGGGGTCCAGGTTGCAGGCAACAGAATAACTTCTCAGCCTCCAAAATCCTATGAGCCAATTATATCTCCTGTTGGTTCTGTCTCTCTTGAGAGTACTGACTACTACAGTATCAATTTCAGGAAGGTGGTGACATCAGGAGATGGAGGGGGGCAGAGAAAGCTAGAGTAGCCTGGGGCATTGGCAGCACCTCTAAGCTGATTTCTTAAAAGAGAAATAGAGACAGAGATGGAAATATAGAAAGAGAGAATGAGAGAGAGAGTGAAAGTGTATGTGAAAAAGAGAGACATCTCAGTCAAAATATTCACATCTGTTAAATCTGGGTGTTAGGTATACTACTGTCTGTTATTTTATGTGTGCTTGAAATGTTTCATAATTAAAAATAAAAATGTTTCCTAATGAGCAGGGCTCTCTCTTTTGCACTGCATGCACTGCTGCAGTCTTCTGGGATGAATCCTTCCCGAAAACTTCTGAGCCGGAGCTGTAACTGCAGGTTTTCTCATCTCTTCTTTCTATGGAACTGTAAACTGCCTGTGTCTTGTTTATGTCTCTATCTGCCTCGTATCTACACAGTAGATGCCAGTGACCTGAATGGGTCTCTAAGGCGTCTGCTGGAGAGAGGGAAGGTGGCTGCTGCTTGGTGGCACTGGCAGTCAGTGGGCAGGTGTGTGCAGAAACCTGCAGACGGAGGGGGTGGAGTTCTACAGGGAATCTGGCAGAACCCATCCATCCCAGCCCAGACGGGCTGCCACGTTTTGAGGCTGTGGCAGCCTCGGACCCAGCCAAGGGGATGGACACTGTGGCTCTCAGGGAGGAGATGGGTTGCCTCTTAGCCAGAGAATGGTGCAGCTTCATGGTACCAGGAAGCTGCTGAAGATTGTCTCCTGACATGGCTTATCAGGGGGAATAAAGAATTTCTGGATGGCAGAGAAGCTAAAACAAAACATAGAACATGGGCATACTTGATTGTTGCCATAAGGGTCTTACGGAAAAGCCATGTCATGGAGAATAAGCATGCTTATTGAAATTGTGTTTTAAATAAAGATGACCATCTGCTTGCTCAGGCAAAATTGTGAGCTTATTTACAGTTGGTTTATATAGGCAATTTTGTACATGTGCACTATACAGCAATGACCTCATTGATCCAATTAAACATCATGTGACTATCTCATGATTAGTTCCTAGTAATCTGATAATCCACTCAACATACACCTTTTAAAAACCCTTTCAACATAATCTGGTTTAACATAATTTAATGAAGAACATGTTGTCAGTCATTACTTTCTTTGTTCTTATCTGATGAAGCCTGAGGTTACGGGGAAAAGAGAAGATTTGAATGTCTGTTCTACTGACCATGCCACTTGGAGGCCATTACTTTGAATCCTTAAGCATAGCATAGAGAAACTTCTTGGGCATACAGGAATTTGTGTGCAAACCTCTGCTCCCATGTAGGCTTTAAGTCAGGGGTTTTTTGCTGGAGCCTTTTATAAGGAATTCTCAGGCTGGACTTCTCAAAAGCCTTTCATGAGCCCAGGTTTCATCTGTGCCATTAGATACCTGTGCATTGGGTAAATTCCTCTTCTCCTGAGCACATTTCCATTCCTGGACCCGTCAGCAAGTGACCTTTGTCACTTACCACAGATCAGGAAAGGTTACTGATGGATATCTGTCCAGTTTTCCAAAGGGCTTTTTTATTGGCCTTATAAAGTAAACCTTAATTCCTTAATGTAGTCTGGGCATCTCTGGAAATGCTATTCCAGCCAGAGCCTTGGTCAAGTTAGGCCCGCAACCAACCTGGCCATATGGGATTCTGCCTCAGTTTCTCACAAGTGTGCCTGCACAAAGTCTTTTCACTGCTCTCTCTTAAATGGCATTTTTGGCCAGAGGCATATAGGCTTTTCGCCTGTACTTGATTTGGACAAAAGCATGAGAACCAGGGGCAGGAGGGTGGTAGGTAGAGGGAGACTGCAGAGAGAGAAGGGGCAGCATAAGAGCCCTGCACTGCCCTGCAATCTGGATATCTGGCAATGGGAGGTCATTTGTTTGGTTTGCTTATTTATTTATTTAGTAAATATTTATTGAACACTGCTGGGCACAGTGCTAGGTGCTGGGAATAAAATGATGAGCAAAGTAAGCTATCAGATGGCTAAGGAAGGTCATATTTTTTATTCAAGGTCACAGATGACCTGGAGTCTGTGCATGGCCTGTCCCCACCCTGCACGGCATAACCCCATGTCCTCCCTTATGGATGGCACTGCAGACCCCTCCAGTGCCCATCCCCCCAACATACATCCTCCCACATTCCCTCCCATATTCCACCCTTAGAGGAGGAGCCTGGTGGAGGGTTTGGGGGCTGGTGCTGCAGGGACAGCCACCAGGAAAAAAGAATTTCATGGGGTTCCTGGATCACAGAGCCACAAAGGCATGAAGGCCTGGCCAGATCTTCTTCATGCCATATAGCTGGGAAGAGCTGAGGCTGAAGGAACTCCTGGGTAAGTCCTCCTCCGGGTGGCTGTGCCCCTGCTGGACCAGCATGCCTTCTGAGCGTTCTTCTGTCTCAAGCCCCTGGTAGAAAGAAGCAGGGTCTGTGCCAGCCACCCTGATCATGAGCTGAAGCTCACATTCACACACCTTGTGGGAATTCTTGGGGCTTTTCTTTTATCTGAGGTTACTCTTTGTGTCATTTTTTATAACAACTTTATTGGGGTATAAGTCACCTTCCCACAGCCACTCCTTCTTGCTCGTTTTCACTCTCCTGTCTTCTAGATTAATCTTAGGGAAATGGGGGAAGGTCATTTATTTCACATGCTCAACTCCTACTCCTTTGTTTCTGGGGGACAGCCTGACAGCCATGGCTTTGTCACTGCAGTGGCAGGAGGGAAGGCCATCTGGGATCCTCTGGGGGAGGGCAGCAGTTTCTGCGGCCCCAAACAGGTCTCTGCTGCTGTGTGTCAGGGACATGGGTTATAGCTGCAGGTGAAACTGGGGACGACCTCCAGGAAATACTCCTAAGGCCCAGGAGCTATGAACTCTCTAGGGGAGCCCATCCAGGGGAATGGCCCAGCCATTCCTTTCTCAGGAGGCTGAGATCCCTGAAGCTCGAACTTCCCTTCTGGTGGCTCCTATGGGCTTCCTCAGAAGTCCCCCACCAGCTGGCCTTTCCTCTGATGTTCTGATTCAGTAGGTCTGAGAGGAGCCCAAAGCATCTTTACGTTTATAAAGCTCCTGGTAATTCCGATAATCATAATTATGTACTGATATCCATACCCATCACTGTAAAAAAAATGTTACTAAGACAGTGGTCCTCAAACTTGAGAGTGAGTGAAAATTACTTGGGTGCTTGTTGCTGTGTCCACCTCTGGAGATTCTGATTGGGTAGGCTGTGGCATGGCCTGAGGCTGTGCGCGTCTAACATCTAAGTCCTTAGGGCCTAGATGACAGGCCAAACTCTGAAGCCATTTTGCTTAGAGGACAGACCTGCTTCCTTGGAATCACCTGAGTCAGGAGGAGTAGGAACTCATCGTCTTAGTTTTTGACCCTGTTCACAATTATAATCCTCTGCGGAGCTTCTAAAATCCCTGATGCCCAGGCTACTTCCCAGAGTAAGGGACTACCCTATGGGAATGGGGTCACCCCAGATTAATGGATCACCCTGAGAATGACATCACCCCAGGGCAATGGGATCACCTCAGAGAATGAGATCACCCCAATCGATGGATCACCCTAGAGACCAGAATCACCCTAGAGCAATGGGGTCACCCCCAGAGCAACAGGATCACCCCATAGCATTGGACTATCTGGGGGAGGAACCAAGACAGTGGTATATTTTTTAAAGCTCTCTAAGAAATTCCCACATGCAAACAGAGTTGAGAACCACTGGCTAGGAGAGTCTTTGAAGCTTGGCTGACTTTGAGCTGGAGCAATGAAGATGGGGAGGGAGTAGGAGACAAAGGTCACAAGAGCCACTCTCACAAAGGGTCTCAGACAGCATGTCATCTCAGCATGGTCCTGGAGTCCCCGTCTAGTCAACACCTGTGTCTTCCCTCCTGGTCCCAGGAAATTCAGAAACCAGAGCAGAGTTCTGCACGGCAGGCAGCCAGGTGTGAGCACGGTGGCAGGACTAAGACCCTCCACACCAAGAGCCTCCTTCTGCTGCACACGGACCTGTGCTTGGGGTCTGAAGCATGGCCCCAAGTATGGACTGCCAGGACCCAGCAGTGGGTAGCAGGGAGTTTGGGGAACGGCTGCTCCCTCTGCTCGGCCATTGCCTGGTGACTGAAGCCTGGGTGTCCGGGGTATAAAATCAGGGTGTGCAAGAGCAGGTCTTGGGTCCTTGGCAACCAAGAAAGACACCCATCATTTTTCCCTCAAAGCCAAGATCTTCACTATGGGTAGAACTGTCAGCTGTGTCAGAATTCATGAACACAGCTTTCAAATTGTACATGTGGTGGGACCACAAATATTTATCTAAAATGAAAGTTTTTAAAATTCCTTTATCTCCAAAATTAGGGAAAAACCTTCCATTGGGACTCAAAGGTACATTCACATCTTAAGAGAGAGGTGTCTTTTTTCTTTTTAACCTTGAATATTATCTGATTTGGGCCAATGTTGGGCAATGAGCCATTAGGCTTCATTGTCCTTTTCGCTGTGTGTCAGGAGTCAGAGACACTGAGTTCTGTTGTCAGTCCCCTGGTGAACAGTTTATTGGGCAGGAAACTCCTGGGGTGAGTAGCCTAGGAGAATGAATATTCATAAGCACCTACTGGGTTATAATAAAAAATCTTAAAACTACAGATCAGAGAGGATAAAAATCTAATTCATTAATTCACTGGAATTTGCCAGAGGCTCCCTTTAACAGAAGAAAAGCATAAAGAAAAGTGTGCTTTATGCCTGGAACATTCCATTTTTAGGATTGTTAAATAACAAATGCTTAATGATTTTACCTCCTATGTCACCCTTAAGAAGGTATATAAAATACAACATTTAAAATATGGTGCCCTAAAAGACTCTGCGAGAATATACACAATTATAAACTTTGATTTTTGGCTAAGGACAAGCCATTTGGAAAAATGTGTCACAACATTTTTAAGAAGTGAAGAAAATACAAGATGCTTCATGGGGCTTGGAGAGAGGAGGCCGAAGTTTTGGTCTAAATTTGGGCAGGATCTTAGCTCATGCCCTTAGTCAAGTCACTTACATTTTGTGTTACCTTCTGTTTCCTTATTTATATAAGGGAATAGATGTCTGTTTCTCTCCCCAAGCTGCTCAAATAACATTAAAAATTCCAAAAGCTTAAGTGAAAGCTGTGCAGGGCCCGAATGCTAATGCTGGGACGAATCTGGCCAAAGGACTGTCAAAAGGATGACACCATTAGCATTAGCTTGGGTGTCTGCAAAGTTTTTTAAATTATAATGTCTGTTCCTCAACCAGAAGATGTTTCGTATTTCTCACCATATGTTCCACAGTCCACTTCTTTCCCCTTATGCCAATCATTTCTCTTCGGAGTCCCACCCCACAACCAGATTCCCCCATGGCCTTCTCACCGGCTGCTTCTTGGTGACACAGACCTGTCAGCTGAACAGATCTGCTGCCCTTCCAGGGCACAGGAGTGACTCTCATGACCCATTTGCAAATCAAGCCACAGATAATGAACTAACTCTCTCATCAAAAGGAAAAAAGAAAGAACTTTTATTTTTTTCTATTGCATAAATAATGGTAAATTAGACTCTTTTTTTATACAGATTATATATTTACAGACAAGTTTGGTTAAAGAAAACATCTGGTTAATATGGCAGTCAGTTTTTCTTTATACACTAAGATAACATAGTAATAATATATACTTCATTTGATCAATACGTTGCATGCCAAGTTAATTTATATTAGTATTTACATTTTATATAAAGATTTTTCTTTTGACTAGTCTGCTGACTCTCTCACATCATGTAATAGCAGAAATCATCAACTAATACTGAATGAAAAAAAAAAACAAACCAGGAATGTGAATGAGGTAAATGGGAAGATTGTGATCCAGGAATTCAGTATTAGTGGTCCATTCTGGGTATAAGAGCTGCCGAACTCTAACTGTCTTGGCCAGAATAATCCTCAGCTGTGCTTCTATTTACACCAGCATGTTGGGGGCAAGGATTCCAGTCATTTACTACTGTGCTTTGAGAAACAACTCACAACTAAAGTCTAATGACCTCTAGGATCACAGTGACCCTCCCAGACCCACACAATAGATGAGAGTTTGTCAACCCACTGCCCAACTGGACTTTCTGAGTCTGATTTCCCTCCAAAGGTTTTGCTTTGGTTTGTCCTGGAGAAATACCTTTTTCCTGGATTCAGAATTGGGGAACAAAACCAAACCCCACTAAGACACCATTCCAGGACTCCCGAATGCTGATTTTCAGGTAAGAAAGATGGGATGTCCTTTGATTTTCCTTGGAAAGAGCTGAGAGACACCGGCTTGTGCCATTCTCCTCCAGGAGCATAGAGGATCCTTCTTTTTTTGGCCAATCTAGGTCTTTCCAAAGAAGAACAAGGCTTGCTATCAAAACAATGACTGAGACATCAGTCTACTTTAGGAAGAAAGAAAAAACCCAGAACCTAGGATTTTATGTTGGCATGGGGCAGAAGGGATGGAGATTTCTGTGGGTCCTGCAGCCACTCCCCTCCTGCCCTCTGCCCTGGTCACACACCCGTGTTACACCTAACACATCCACCTGTTCTCAACATCACTCATCCTCCATCTAAAGGGCGACCGCAGGTGGCTGGTCCCCAGACTGTTAATCGAATTCCTGACAATCATCAGAGATCATGACTCTCTTCCTTCTTGGGTGATACAAATAATTAACAAATCGCTATCAACATAGTATATTGAACTGCTGTTGCAGTGGCCAGAAAACAAAAGAAAGAAAGAAATGACTGGAAATTGTGCTCTTTATTCAGTAGCTTTCGGTTAGGCTTTCTCAGATGGCGAAATGAGCATCTTTTCTGGGAATCTGGCTTTGTTTCCTCGGCTTTACTCATGATTTCTGAGTCATGTGACCCCTGGCAAAGTGACTGAATCCCTTTATTTTCACACTGGCTGAGACAAGGACACAAAGCCCATCTTTCATGCTCCCTTGAATCAGCAAGTCCATAAGGAATAAACAACACCTTTTGCCTGCAAGGCACGACACATTTAACATAGACCCATTTGCGTTGTTTCATTTATAGACAATGGACACCAAAAGAGATACTTTAATCACAACTATCTCTTGGGACCTGTGTTAAAAAAAAAAAAAAAAAGCTGCCGGTCCTTCATGCAATTCATGGCGGGAAACTGGGACCCTCTCAGGAGTGAACATTCATTCTGATTTGTTTCACACCAATAGAATGTCACCATGGAAGGGTTCTTTCCGTTTCCCTTTCCTCTGGCTTTAGAGATGAGAGACCCGAAGGCTGGGAGGGAAGCATAACCCAGTTACTGCCCTTCCGCCTTTGCTCTTCCCAGCTGGTAGAACTGACCACACTTCAGGTTCTCTGCTCTGCTCTCCTGGCCTCAGTTCAACAGGTCCAAGTGCCCTGGGAGAGGCATTCTGCACTTGACAGATGTCAGCATCCTCCATGGAAATGCACAGAGCATGTCATGTGGACCAGACTGACGGGCAGCCCCAAGGCGCTCAATCCCCTGCATGTTCCCAAAGTAGGCCAGCTGTCCAGGGAAGACATTCAGAGACCAGCATCTGCAGCCCTTTAAAAACCTTTCTCTCTCTCAGATCCAAGGATGGAGCAGAATCACAGCTGAGCTTTGCATTCCCTGAAATATGCCTTCCTAGTTAGCCCACTCTTGCATCCCGCTGGAAAATTCCAGCCTCTGCATCCTTTTCACCTGGACAGTAACTTCTGACAGCGTGAGAAGTGCTGGCTTGAAAACCGACCCATCATGCCTAAGGAAAAGAGGCCAATGAGACCATGCCCAGCACAGCTCAACTGACACACTGCCCGTAGTAGGGTAGGGGACAAGGGACAGGGCAAGTTTTATCCAGTTTCGAAGGCCTGTCTTTGTGGGACTGGAAAAACCTGATTGTGATTTTAAGCTAATTGAATTAAATTAATTCTGCCTTGAAGCCTTTTGGAGCATTATTCTCATGTCTCCTTGAGACCCTATGAAGAAGGTCACAAACCAACATTAAGTAGAAACCACAGCTGTCAAAATGACCATGAGCACTGCAATGAGCATAGGACACTAAGAGAAATGCTTGGCTGGTTGGTGCACTTGACCTCATTCCTCCAAATCAACTGTCGTTGACAAGGCCACAAAACGGAGGACAGTCCCCTGAGTGACTCAGTCAAAGCAAGTATGAAGTGAAGCTGAACAGTTCTGACACTTAAATTATCATGGTGACCAGGTCCGTAAGTAGCAACCCAAATCCTCCTTTATTTTGCCATTGCTTTAAATAATCCAAATCGAAAACCTTAGCTGCTGAATAGTGCTTCTAATCAGGTGGTGAGGGAAGATGGCTTTGGCAAGGCCTTTAGGTAAGGACTCTTAGGTCCCTGGGGATCTCTGAAAGGCCGACGAATATTCCAATCTGAAGTCATTTCAGATGGATGTTCTTCAGATATTGCAGTTCTGCAGTCCTCCTGTGTATGTGTTGAAGTCTAGAAGCTTAATCTCAGTTCATCTGCATCATCATAGCCCCTCCTTGTGGGGAGCTTCAAGACCCTCCCTGTATCTTGGTGGTGTAGGGTGAAAATCATGATTACATGAGCCTTTGGAGAAATAGTGCAGTAATGACCCAATATGGTTTAAGACCACCAGTTGGGAAGAGCCAAAGCTCAGCAGCTTCCTCGAGGAGGGAGAACAAAAGGGACAGCTGAAATGGGGTGTCAGGGCCATTAGCCACACACGACCAAGCCAGCCCAACCCAGGGAGCTGTCCTTGGGGGTCACACACCCTTCATTTTCTGGCCCTTCCCTCATAAGGTCCCAGGGAGGCTGCTACCTACAGGTTAAGAGCAACGTGCAAATCTCTCTTTGATTTACGACCTGAGTCTGGACTTAAGCCCGATAGGAAGCATTTGAAATAAAAGATAAATTTTTCTCTCCCAGTTCTTAGATATATCACCTTATGATTCTGTGGATAGGAGGTTGGGAGGGGCATTATTATCAAAATGATCTACTCATCTTTCATAGGTTCTTTTGGAGAGTCAGAAGATAGTAGACCATTTGTTATACAAAATCTGAGATAGGAGCAGGTATCAACAAAGAAGATACCTCTTTACACACCTTATTCTCTGCAAATAAAATACCTAGACACTTCGGAAACCACTGGGCTTGCCTAAGATCACATGTAAACCTCTGTTCACTGAAGTTCACATTTCTGGCTTGTGGGGAAGCTTCTTAACATCCAAACAGATGCTTTTAAAGATTGAAAGCTTAAAATATTGTTTGCCTTCCAGATGACATTTCTACCTGTTTGCCTAGATTAAAGGGTCCTTGCTCTTGGCCTTAGGAGGCAGGACCAGGGGTGGGGAGGGGAAGATACCGCTGTGCTTACGGGTAGCTCTAGCTCCTATTCTCCTGAGTAAATAGAAGGACAAGTTCAAACACAAGAGGAAAGGGAAGAAAAACCACCCAGGTTCTGTGGAGGTAATTTCTCCTCCCAGCAGGATGTGTCTACAGGGAGTCAGGTTGCAATCAGGCAGAACTAGAGTGTTCTTTAAGAAAATGTTCCCTATTTTTGTGTGCCTTGGCAAACTCAGGGTGGAATGCGAGGGTTGCCATGGCAACATCCCCCCCACTTTTTTTTACAGATTGGTCACGTGGGACCCACGCACATTCTGGAAGTAACTGCTAATAGTTCTGATGCTGGGTCCTGTTTAGGGGCTCTGTGTACATCTGGAATATGGGGAGATAGCGTCTTTGGGGGTCAATGGAGCCAGGGCCTACTTCCATTTCTCTCCCAACTAAAATGTCTCCAACTCCCTGATCGTCACTTTGTTTTCTAGGGGCCATCTGCTCTTGTAGCAAGAATGAGCTAGGCTGGTTTGCCAATCACTCAGTCACTCCACGGCTGGTAGCCTGTGTTGCTGTCTCCTAAGTCTATCACCTGGGAAGACACAGAGAGGGTTGGGCTCCTCCCTCTCAGTTCCTACAATGGTCACCTCTAGCTGGGGTCACATGGCATGCCTTAGGCATGGGAGATCTGGACTTTCTGGAACTTTCGATGATGACCATTACAGTCACTGTGATGGAGATACTGGCTGACATGGGTCCCCAGGCATAGTATTTGTGTGAGCAGGGCACGGAGTGGGAGGCCTGATGAAGAAACCTTCTATATATCCAAGACAGACTGTCTAAGCAAAGCAACCAGGGTATAAGTCACAGGGATAAACTCTGAGCTCCCAAAGTCTAATGAATGCCAGTAGCTCAGGGCTATCTCTACACACTGTGTCCTTTAGCCCTGGGTGCCATGTGGGAGGATACCAGGGTGGGAGCTTAACTCCTAAGCTGTCAAAGAGAATTCTGTGGTTTCCTTCTTGCCCTTTCTCCTTGGCATCACCCAGAGGAATGCATTCTCCTAGATTTTCTCCTGGGTAGGATGGGCTAGCTTCCAGGTCACTGCAAGAGAGGAAAGGGGTCATCTTTAGGGAAGGGATGCTGACATTTATAGAAATTAAGCTGTTGGTACCTCTCCAGAACTCATTTCACTCTGCACAATGGCTAATCTATTTGCTGATAAAATCTAACACCCCCTCCCTTGGGGTCTCTGTACTCCAGTAGGAGGCAGAAAACTTACATAAAAAGCAGTCTGAAGAAATCCTCATTTTCTGCCCTGAAGGCTAGCCTTGGCTGCAGTATTGCCATCCCCTGTCATGGGGCAGGACTTCTTGAAGAATCATCCTTGGTTTTCTATCCAGTCTACTGAGGGTCTTGCATCCTTGTCTCCAGGAGGACGTGGTTTAGTGGTTACCTACAGACAGGGCAGTGTGACACTGCACATTCTGCTATGCCCTCCCATCCATGTCCAGCCAGGAGAGGGCAAACTGCCGTGGGTGAAAGTAGGGATGAAGTTGTCTGATATATTAGTATTCTGCATTTGGACCTGCTCTAGTTTAGAGTTCTGATCCTAAAGGGCCTGTGGGGAGTCAGCCAAGGGGAGTGACAGAAGGGGCAGGCATGCAGTGTGCAAGGTGGCTGGTGGCTGGACAGGTAAAGGGGAAAGGCAGGCAGCTGTCTTCCTTGGCTGGACTCCAGGACATTTTACAGAGGTGCTCAATCCCCTGGGCTCCGGGGAGCTTACATCTGCTTCCTCCTCCACACTATGGCTCAAACCCTAGTTTTACCTGTGCTCATCAGGAATAGTCACACTCTCCCAAGGAGGGAGGGAAAGTTTCTATAGCTGCCTCCAGGCTGTTGCTGGAGGCACGTGCAGAGGTGGATTAGAAGACCCTAATCGGAGACCGGGGTGGTCCATGTCTGAGAAGGCAGTAGGGAGAAAGCTGCGAGGGAAGAAGGGCTTCAGGAGGAGATCAAGAACACACACTGCACCAAAAAGCCTACCCACTGCACTGAGACAGGAAAGTTTCCAGTGCCTCTTACTGGGAGAAAGGGGGAGAGGGAGAAAGGCAAACACATGTAGCTTTAGGATGTAATCAAAAGAAACAGGAGACAATTCCATTACAGAAATAAAGACCTGAGCTTGGAAAAGAACGAGGGGAGATATTATATCTAGAGATTACTGGCTAATTGGACTATGCAAGCTTCAATCAACAGTGGTGGCCGATATGGCATCTAGGAAAAACCCTGGAGATGACAGACTTGAAATGGCGTTCCACCTTCCCCAGTGGAAGTATTCTGCAGGCAGGAGTAAATTACCTGTTCTGTTGGCTAAGCTCACGGACATCTTTTTCCCCTGCTCTTTCTTGTGAAAATGAGTCAGTCGCAGAATCTGAATGCCAGGAGACACTATGTAAAATACAGTAGTTTGATCTTTCCATCTTTCTGCTTTGGATTGGATTTCTCCTTTTCGGCTGGGGAAGACTAACTAACAAAGCAAATTCCAAGATGATGGCAGGGTAAGCTGCACGAGGACCTCAACTTACAGAGGTGGTCCAGCGCAGAGACATAGTGGGTATCCCCGACTCCAGATGGCTGGGTATGGGCTGCTTACACCTCGCTACCAGTCTCAATCCTCCTCTCCCCCAACCTGCTTCACCCCTGCCCCAGAGAAGCAGGGATGAGTGTGGGAGGGAAGACAAGCTTATATCAGGTGTAAGCAATTAGGGAAGAATGACATCACACATGAAGAAGCCCAATATTTATGTCTGTCTATGTATCTACGTTATACAGATGCCCACGGTTATGCTTCTTTTTTTTTCTAATGGCAGCGCAGGTGGCAAAGCTGGGAGGAAGGCTCTCTGCAGATTCCAAAATGCTGGTGCGGGACGGGCTCTAGGAACTGAAAGCCAAGTGCGGAGAGCTCCCCAGCTCTTGCCAACAGGAGTCCTGTAGAAAAGGCAGTAAGAACGGAAGCAGTGGGGGTGCAGCTGCAAACCACCAGGGGCTGCACCCCACTTAATGGCTTTCCCCTCATGCCTTGGGGGTGGGGGGCCTGCAATAGGTAGAGGAAGGAAGCCAGGGCAGATGAAAACCCCCCTCTTCTGTGGCAACCCAGAAGTCAGCCTCTGGGAACTGAGGGTTGGCCCCAGTGGGCAATCTCCTGTTGCCCCCTGGGTGGAAAGAGTGGGGTATGGAGGCGACTGGTGTTCACACCGTTATCTCTTGCTCTCTCACCGTTACCCTGGCATGGCCGCTGGAATTCCGAGATGAAGATGAAGTTTTTCTTTAGAGTTACTACTGGTGGTTGAAGCAAAAAATCGGAACTCCTGGCTATTTATTGCATTAGGAAACAAAACCATTAAAGCATTGAAGACAGCCCTTTTGTGTCCCTGCCAAGGAGATGAAGTTGATTTGCAACCCCAGTTGCACTTCAAGCTTGGGTGCTTCCCGGAACTGTACCATCGTCTGCGCGTCCACCGTGCGTAGGTCCGCGTCTGCTGTATGGAGGGAGAGTCCACCCGCAGGGCGTGGTGCACCTGCACGGGGAGCAGCAGCGCGGCATGGCCGCGGGAGCTGCTACTCCATTCCGCTCCGGAGGATCTGATTGGCCGCGATAAGCATGACGCTGATGATGAAGGCCATGGCGAAGGCGCATATGAGGCTCTTCCGCACGCAGGTCTGCCTGTTCTGCTTCTGGGAGTGCACTGGGGTGGGGGGTTGAGGAGCACAGGGCAAGAACACATGAGGGGAGAAGTAGGGAGGACAGGGTGAGAGAAGAGAGAAAGGACACAGTGAGACAGGTGGCATCTCTTCCCCAACCCCAGCCGAGTCCTGCAGGATGACACCAGTCAAGTAGACAGGCTCTTATAGGGACTAATGTCTCAGACAGCAAATCATGTCTGCCTGTAAAATGTATGAAACGGGAAAAGTTCTATCACAAAAACCATGCCTGAGGGGATGTTTGGAGTAAGGCATAAACTTCTTGATATAATAGAACTAGAGTGACTTTTGGAGCCTGGACATATGGAACATTCTAGGGTGAGTCTCATAAAAAACATCTTTCTGTCATTGTTCTGTCCATTTCTGCAGCTGATACTGACAGACCAAGGCCAGGCTCTTCTCTGCACCGTCCTTCTGGGAGGGGGGCAACTTACCTTTCCTTGGATTGTTCTCGGGTGGCCCTTAGTGAGAAAGACCCTACTTCAGATACACACACAGTGGTTCTGGAGCAGGGTCCTGGGACAAGCAGTATCCCCAGTCACCCTGAGCTTACTAAAAATGCAGATTCTTGGCCAGGCCCTACATCAGATCTTCTAAATCAGAGGTCCTGCGGGTGGGGTCCCAGATCTTCTAAATCAGAGACCCTACCCCAGATTTTCTAAGTCAGGGTCCCTACAGGTGGGGCCCCAGACCTGTGTCTAACAAGCCCCCCACATGATCTTTGGCTTTGCCCAAGTTTGAGATGTGGGGACCACGGGCTCTGTGGGCAGTGCCGATATGCAGACAGGGAGGCATAAAACCCTCTCAGATATTCTGGGGCAGGGGTTTCTGCCCTCAGATCCTCCTGTGGGTCCCCCGGGCTTTAGTTCTCTTATTCCTTCCTTGTGCCAGGTCTTGTACCCTCATTCTTATAAGGCCCATGAGAAATCATAAGTAGATCTCAATCCAAAGGCACTAACTGGGTTACTAATATGGGCTAGAAACAGGAAAACAGAAGTAACAGGAGAGGAAAGTGTTGATGAAACAGGTAGAGATGGAGCAGGTCTGATCCCAGGTGCTGCTTCTTGGAAGGGAAGCTGAGCTCTCCTCCGAACTGCTTTCCTTTCTCCTCCCTCCTGCTCTGTCCCACACAGGCCTTTCCTGGGCACCTGATTCACCACTTAGCCTGCAGAAGATACCAGTGCCCTAGAAGCAAGTAGGGAGCTACCCACTCCAGAGCTACTCAGCACCAGCACCATCTGAGAGTTTGATTCTCAGCCCTAATGCAGAATTACTGCATCCTCTAGCAGGGGGACCAGGAATGTATGTTGTGATAATTGCTGCAAGTGATTAGGCAACATCTGGGCCCCACCTCCAGAATTTCTGATTCAGTAGGCCTCGGTGGAGTTGCTGGGGACATGAGAGGAGTATGTGTGTGTTGGGAACATTAGGTTTGGGGAGTTGAAGATGACTCTTTAGATTTAGCTGTTATAGAAGACTGTCAAAAAAAAAAAAAAAAGGTCAAGGTAGTATCCATATGCTTTTTAAAACAGTGGTCCCCAGGGTTTTTGGCACCAGGAACTGGTTTCATGGAAGACAATTTTTTTACCCATGGGAATGGAGGAGGTGGAAGGTGGAGCTTAGGCAGTGATGAGAGTGATGGGGAGCGGCTGTACATATAGATGAAGCTGCTTTGCAGGAGCAGTCTGTGCTCAGCCCCTTTTGGGCTTGTGCAGCCCATTTGTAAGTTTCATGGAAGAAGGGTGGGGGGGGGCAGGGCTCTGCAGCCCGGGAGTTGGGGACACCAGCTTCAAAGAATGCAAAAACCTCAATCTCAAGCACCTCTTTCCCTTGACATTAAGTGGCTCCTCCAAACCTGGGGACATACCAGGGAAGAAGTAGGAAGCTGACTATGTTCCCAAAGGCAAACAGAGCTTTCCCTGAGAGAAGGGCCCCGAAGAGCTTGTCACAGGCCCTCTAAAAAATCACTTAGAGCAGGAAAGTTTCTCCAGGAAGCCACACCTCACAGCCAGCCAGCCTCCCCAGCCTGCTGTAGTCCCCACCCTCCCAACACGGTGCTTGTTGATTATTTCTGCCATTATCTCTTAGGTCTTGTCTTGTTATCTTTAATCCTCCGCATCCTCTGAACTCCTGCTTCCCTTGGGCGATTTAAAGTATCCGTGGCCTAGTTCTCTACTTGCTGATTGGGTGTAGGTCTTAGAATCCTATAATTTCTTACCTGGAGGAAGAAAATATCCTGGGTGCAGAGATGGGCCTCCTCTGGGAGGAGGCAAATGTAAAAAGATGCCAACTCTCAGGAAGGAGAAAGGAGGTGGCACTTAAGAAGGAAAGGACCGAAGCAGAAAATAAGATGAGGATGTGGAAGTATCGAATCATAACACTTGCTGCCTCATTTATTCTGGGAAGTTTTTCAGCTCAGAAATGCTTCTGACAGCAGTCCTGTACCATTCCATCCCAGGAGCTGATAGGAAGCTTTAGAAGAATTGTGCAACTGGGGTGAGGGAGAAAGGTTTTGCCAGACCCCTCCTTTGTGAAGGTCATTCAGAAAACAAGGTTACAGGCAACTGGATAAGCCCCCAGGAGAGTCGCTGCAACTTTGCTCTAAAAATCCCTCCAAGCAGTGGGAGGAGAGAGATAAGGAACAAGAAAGCCCTGGAGAATCCAGACCCATGTCCTGCAGACAAAGAGGAGCATCTGGCTCCTTAGTTGGTCAGGGTAGCTCAGGACCAGGCTTTAATTTCAGCCTGTAACTCAGACCCTGAGCCTTGATGGGAGTTTTATGCAGAGTTCTGACATCACCATAAATTGTGTGGCTAAATAAAAAGTAATGGGTTTGGAGCCAGACCAAAACCTGAATCCTGATTATCCCACGCATTAGCTGTGTTACCTTGAGCAAGCTAATTTCCCTGGGCCTCAATTTCCTCATCTATAAAATAGGGGTAGTAAGATCTATCTCACTGTGAGGATTGAGGGCATAGGAAAATACTGGAAAATTGTGGCTAACAAGTGCTGTTTTTTACATAAACTTTAAAAAAATTCCTATTTCCTTACTGAATACTTGCCTCAGTGGGCTGAGTACTACTATATTACAAATTTTTTTTTGGGGGGGGGTTGTGTGTAGAAATTGCACAGTGGCAAGGCCAGGTGCGGAGGCTCATGCCTATAATCCTAGCACTCTGGGACGCCAAGGTAGGTGAACTGCTTGAAGTTTGAGACCAACTTGAGCAAGAGTAAGACCTCATCTCAACTAAAAATGAAAAACTGAAGTAATGGGTGGTGCCTGTGGTTCAGA
>CAUYQV010037449.1:0-16146 GCA_963574575.1 Galagoides demidoff
ACTTTGTGCAAGCATACTTGTGAGGAACTGAGGCAGAATCCATATGGCCGGGTTGGTTGCTGGCCTTAAAGCCCCCTGACCTAAGGTTATCCTGGTCAGTTGTGGGAGTAAAATCCTCCTGACTTAAGGCCCACGTGGGAGCGGAGGTTTGCACACAAATTTCTGTATGCCCTAGAAGTTTCTTAATTATGCCTTGTTTTAAAGATCAAAGTAACTGCCTCCAAATAGCAAGGTCAGTAGGACAGACTTTCAAACTGTCTCTTTCCTCCATAGCCTCAGACTTCATCAGATAAGAACAAAAGAAGTAATGGCTAACAACTTGTTCTCCATTAAGTTATGTTAAACTGGGTTATGTTGAAAGAGTTATGCTAAAAGGTGTATGTTGGGTGGATTATCAGATTACTAGGGAGGAGCTACTCACAAGGTAGTGACAAGATGTTTAAATGGATTAATGAAGTCATTAATGCGAATGTGCAGAGGGAAGTCATTGATATCTAGTGCATATGTGCAGAGGGGTTGTAATGAATATTAATGAGGTCATTGATGTATAGTGTACATGTGCAAAATTGGCTATATATACCAACGGTAAATAAAGAAAACTAACCATTTTGCCTGAGCGAGCAAATGGTCACCTTTATTTAAATCACGATTTCAATAAGCGTGCTTATTCTTCACAACATCACTTTTCTGTGAGACCCTAATGGCAACAGAACTCTACCCCAAATATGTACGGATGCTCACTGCCCTCATGCATTATTCATTTCAGCACCAGAAAAATCTTCAGCCCTGCTAGTCAGGGAGGAAGAGGCAATGCATTCCTCCCACAACCTGATTGATGCATATTCTGCAATAAATCCTTTCTTCATCACAGTCCGCATTGGTTCAACAACTGGTTTTCTGTGACATGAATAATAGAGAACCGCCCTTATGAAATTGTTAACAACCCATGGGTTATTTAGAAACTTGCTCAAACTATCTCTAAATAATCATATTTTTGATATATCTTCCAGCTATGAGATCTAGCAATATTCTCTTATGTCGGATGAACATATTTTGCCTGATTTCAGTTCTTTTACATTTATTGGTACTTTTAGTGGCTCAGTATATCATTTGTCTCAGTGAGTTTTCCTACACATTTCATCTATATTAGAGAGTCTTATAAGAATATACTTCCATTTTCTGTTTCAAGTTCTTATTTATTATCAGTGTTATTTATTATTGACGTGAAAAATTTGTTTTCACAGTTACCAATCTCATTGGCAGTGTTGGTAGTTTTGTTTACAAAGTCAGTTATTTTATAATCATTTAAGTAGATTAACTTAAAGAAAATAAATATTTTATATTTACCTACATGTTTTCCATTTTCTATAACTTCGTTTCTCTGTGCATATCCAAAGTTTCATCTTGTTTCATTTTATTTCTACATGCATAACTTCTAATGTCTTTAATCTTGGGCTATTTTTGAAGATACTCTCTTCAAGAGAGAGTATCTTGGATTGAATGAATATTTGACAGTTTGCCATTAGTTGATTTTTCTCTTGGTTGAAAGTCATATATTCCTGCTTATTTGCATTCTAGTAATTTCTGATTTGTTTTAATACACTTGTTTTTGTTAGTTTTGTGAGCTTCATTTTGCACTCTTTGTAAAGATTGTTGAATTCACAAAACTACATTTTGAAGTGTAGCTAAGTTGCTTTAGTTTGATTCTCTTTACAATTGATTCTTTGGAGTTTGATTCTTAGGAGTCTTTCCAAAGAAGCCTTCAATTTAAGCCTAATAAAGGCATAACCTGTGAAGACAGTGCTTTTCTGAGTATTGAATAATGCTCAGAAAAAGGGCTTCTTGTATGATGTGGACCACGTACTTCAGCTGGTCGAAACTCAACTTATTCCAGGATTATGTGAGATCTGAAAACTATTCAGTTGTCTTCTGTTTAGACATTATTTCCTCAGTCCCGTGAGTTTTATCCCACATATGTTCAGATAAGCATTTAGCCAAAGATCTGTTGGATATTTCTGCAGGAATCCAGAGCTCTCTCTTTCTGTGAGCAGTTTCTTCCTTTCTGGTGCACTGTCAAAAAGATTCTAGCTACTACATCCTACTTGAACTGTCCTCTTGGTCTACTCAACTCAGTGGGACAAATAGGCTTTCCTTGCATTCTAGAAATGGAAATGCAGAACTCAGTTTTCTTGTTTCCCTTTCCTCAGAACTTATAGCACTGTATGGGCTGTTGTCAAATATCTGATAACATTTTATTCACCTATTTTTATGTTTGTAGTGGGAGTAAGATCTCATGCAGTGGGAGTAAGATCTCTTCTGGGTAGTGGCTGATGTGCTATTTTGAGACACTTTCAGTGCCACTGTGTATCAATTTATAGTGAGGCAACATTTAATTTTGATCTCACTTTGTGCACATTTTTAATATACATAATAGCTATCACCTATGAGATAACTTGCATCAACTCTTACCAACTTTCCTTTACACTTTCAGAAGCAAACAAAAACATTTGGAAATAAGTTAAAAAGAGGTAATATTCACTTCTTCCAGACGTTTGCATAATTATAAATCCAAAAATATTTTGCATTTCACACAAGGAGAACCAAAATATAGAATTTAAGAATGCCATATTTTGCCATGTTAATGCATGCAACCCAAACTATTCATTAAAGAGTTATGAAAAAGAGGCAAAAGTGTGGGAGATTTTTAATAGACCAAAAAATGGGAAGAACACTACAATTCAAACATCACTAAGGATCATACAACAAGATATTAAGCAATATAGTCTATCTGTAACATTTATGGAAAATTAATAAGAAATATAATGGAGATTGAAAGAGAATACATTATATAATCATTTTTTCATGTAACTTATGAGCTATTTAGTAAATATGACTAAAACAGAAGATGCATAGAAAAGCAATTACGTTTTCATTACTAGGGAAGTGTCAAAGCAGAACATGTATTTGCAGGCAAGTGGATTTCCTAATATAAAAAGAAAAAGGCACATAGACTTACTCTCCTGATTACTGGTAGGATTGGACCACTCTGTAAGAAACTGACTTTGCAAAGAAATGGCTTAAAGGAGCAGAGAAGAAAGTGTGTCTTTTCCCGAACACCCAGGCTCCTGTGAGTGACCAGCTTGGAAGGAGCCTGACAGCAAATGCAGGCTTCTCCTTCCAAGTCCTGAATGAAACTATCAGGGTGGGAGGAACTTCTTTTCATCCAAGCTTTAATGAAACTTCCTTGTTCCAAACTGACAGATTCATTTACTGATGGGTAAAAGTCTAAATCCTGCCCATGTATTTTAGGTAAGTCTCCATTTGACATGAATGGGAAGGAGCCTTACATGTCTGTGCCCCTTAGTGATCACTAGTTCATTATTTAATTTTTGTTGATATAATTCTGAATAATTCTTAGAACATTAATATTTAATTATGAAAATAATACAACAACTATTATGTCATGGACAATAATACTGTGGCCCTGGTAGAGGGGATTTAGAGCAACTATAATGTTAAGGTAAAAATAATGGCAGTAAACATAATGGGAATTTAATATAACTATGATATTTTTTGTTGCTTAAATTATATTAAAATACTATGTATTTACTTTGTTAGAATGCTCCAAAAACCCATTTTCATATGGACCTATAGTTCATTCCCCTGTTGTTGTGGGAAAATTTTCTTTGTTATTATTAGAAAAAAGAAGAATTCAAGAGAAATCACAAAACAGAATATTTTATTTTTTAGAGAGAAAATATCACATCATTAGTTTTAACATAGGAGTAGGGGAGTTATGATGTGAAAGTCTTTTTCTATGTATCAAATTTCACTTTTATTTCAGCTGAATATATCCATTAAGGTGTCCCTAACCATAGCTTTTTTGTTTGTTTGTTTAGGAAAAAAATAGAGAGAGAAATGATGGGGAATTGCATGCTTAGAATCTGTATAAGAAACCAGTCTCTGGATAAGAAAATATGATACTATCTAAAGAAAGCTTTAGGACACTGGAGATCCTTTGGTGCTTAGGCATTTAGAAAGAAGAGAAGCAGTGGAGAAGGTGCTTGCACCTAAATACAAATGTTAGGAGTTACATGAAATCATAACAGTGCCAGGAAGGCTAATAAAAAATATCTGAGCCTTGAATAATATTCTGGAAAAAATAAAAAGAACCCTTTTTCTAGGTTAAAAACAGGAAGAGGAACAAGGAAAAGAGAGTTCTATTCCTTGGAACAGATGGTATAATGTTAACACAACAACTTAACTGCTGTTTTGCTTTCGTCCTATCCATAAAGGCAGTTTGTCTCACAGAAACCATTGCAAGGAGATAAGATGTTTTGTAAGTTCCAGCATAGGAGGCAGCGAAAGAGTACTCAGTCCCAGCATCTTCACGCCAGAGATCTCCAAAGAATGGAGGCAAAGAATGTCTAAAAACAGGTCCTGCAATCACTGCAGGCCATGAAGAATGAGACAGGTGGCTAAGGAAGAAGGAAATAATTCAGTTTCCAAAAAGTGGTCAAGGTGTGAGAAGCTGAGGCCAGCTCTTCTGACTGTTTCAAAGTAGTGCTTAGAAAAGAGGGATGCACACACTAGGTGCCAGTGTGAATTCAAACTACGATATGAATTACAACTTCCCTTTTTCTAGGGCCGTATCATTCCCTTGCTATACACTAACTTTTGTGAAAAGGCTTCTTTTGCCTAAGAAATCTAGCTTTGTTTTTCAATGTATCTGTGGTTCATCCCTTTTTGTTACTGAGTCATATTCCGAGGAGTAAGACACAGTTTATTACCCTATTTATAGACATGTGGACAATTTCCAAATTTTTATGAAAGCTTTCATGGATATTCTCATGACAAACCTTTTTGTAAATAGTTTTTCTATTTTCTTACATAAATATCTAGGCATGAAATTGCTTGGTCATAGTGGAAATATATGACATGCATGATTCTATATCATATGTGAAATCCCTGACCCCCTGTTCAAAGTGGAGGGAACCAAATTCTGTTACATCCCTGTTCACAATGTATGAGCACTATAGCCGCTTCATGTCCTTGCCAGTGTTTGGTTTTACCCCATGTGTGTGTATGTGTGTGTGTGGTATAGGTACTGATTTTAAAAAAGCACTTACTAAAGTCTCTTAAATATCATTGACAGATAGTGGTAGGATAATCTGATGATTATAGTTGGTTGAATAATTTGATCTTGGGGATGTGAATTAACAAATCACCTTTGATTCTCTCAGTGCATCTATCAACTGTGACCATGGGCAAGTCACTCAGGCTTCAGTTTCCATTTTTGTACAATGGCCTAATAATAGGTACAGCTCATAGATTTATAATAAAGATTAAATGAAAATGCCCACAAGAGACTTAAAAGTGTACTTGTCACACACTGGGCAATCAGTCCATCTTAAATAAAATTATCACAGTTTACCATTTGTACCTTTGGGACCAACAGCCATGAGAGGACTGAGGATTCCAGTCCACTCACACCTATGAAGGCCAGCATTAAGAACACAGAATCCACGATCAACTCAGGGTGACAAGAAAATAGTTTGGGATGGACATATTTTTAGTTCATGGACAGGAAACAAAAGGTTCAACAGATGAAGGGGTGGACCAGAGCAGGGTCTTCCAGGTGAAACACACACCTGAATGGGGCAGAAGCCCAGTAGAAGTAGGTTCCTCAGCACCGAGCCTTCAGTGACATTTAATATATGCCACAGCAGAATTCCAGATGGCCCTGTTCTTGACTTTGTATTGATTAGCATTTTTATTATTGTCTGGATGAAAATAAGAGTACTGCCAATCAAATATCAAAATATGATAAAAGACTTAAGATGTATGGCATCAAAATTTGGTTGTAAAATATTTGAACAGATTGAAACATGTGCCATTATCTAATAGGGATAAATAATATTTATGAGTTCTTTATTCTTTTCTTTTTGAGACAGGGTCTTGCTCTGTTTCCCTGGATAGAGTGAAGTGGCAACTTCCAACTACTGGGCTCAAGCGATCCTTTGCCTCAGCCTCTCAGAGTGCTGGGATTACAGGCACAAGTGGCCATGCCCAGCCAATAATTTTTATTTTTTTAATTTCAGTAGATTTGAGGAATATAGCTATTTTTGTTCCATGGATGAATTGTATAATGATGAAGTCAGGGTTTTTAGTGTACCCATCACCTTAAAAATAATTATGTTTTAAAAGCAAGGAAGCAAACAATAATCTGATGCTTAAATGGCCTTGCTACATTTAAAAGTAATGAAGAGAGAAAAAAATTATTGAATATGGCATTGTAACTCTACCCAAAAAGTAATGTCTTTAACTGTATTTATGGAATTATAAAATCGTGACACAGTATCATGTATACTTTTGATAATCATGTTTTGAAGAAGATATTTAAACAACAGAAGTATATTCAGAAGAGGATAAATAAGATAAAGTCTTCTCTTTATCTGAAAAACAGTTGAGATTTAGTAGTTGATGGTGGCATTGATATTATACTAGTTAGGCTAAGACAAAACGCAAGTGAGCAAACAAACAAACAACAATAAAATACAATTTAATGGTCCTTTGTGTGAGTGAGATGTTTTATTGGGAAGAATGTAAGGGTATATGGCACACCTCTTGGGTGTAGGACACAGCTGCAGGAGGGAATCTGCCTAACTGAATGGGCCCGGGGAGGGGGTAGCCGAGGGAGGTTGGCACACCTTTTGTGTGTGGGACACAACTACAAAAGGGACTCTACCTAACAAAATCAAATATTTTGACCTGGTTTTTGGTACCCTCACATTAAGCTGAAATAAATTTACTTTAAAAATAGATTCATAAAATTAAAACAAACAAACAGTAACCTGGTTGTTTGTACCCCTACATTAATCCAAAATTTAAAAACCCACATACACACCCGAAAGGAAAGAGGTGTTTTATTTCTTTTGGGCTAAAATATATGACTGATCCAAAGAATGTACATTTTGGGGACTGTGACTGTAGCTAAATGTGGCAGAACTTGAACTCTCTTTTCCTTCTCTCTTAGAATCATATTTTATTTTTATAGCACTTGTCAAATTCTTGCTGTGATATGTAAGTTCCTGTCTGTCAACCTGAGCATGAGCTTCTTGAGGAAAGAGATTGTACAGTTGATCTTTGAGCACCTTAGGAGCTGAGGGAACCTACCGCCTGTGTGGTAGAAAATACATGTGTAACTTTTGACTCCTCCCAAAACTTACCTACTAGTAACCTTGATGATGATATAAACAGGCAGTTAACAGTTAATAATGTATGATATGCATAGTATATACCATATTCTTATAGTAAAGTAAGCTAGAGTAAAGAAAGTATTATTAACAAGATTATAAGGAAGAGAAAATGTATTTACCACTCAGTAAGGAGAAGTTGATCATCACGCCTTCCTCCTGTCCTTGTGCTGATCAGGCTGAGGAACAGGAAGAAGAGCAGGACTTGGTCTTGCTGCCTTGGGGTGGCAGTGGCAGAAGAGGTGGGAGGGAGGATAAGAGGCAGACACACTGAACACACTGAAAGTTTGTTTTGAAAAAATCTGCATGTAAGTGACCCTCGCAGTTCAAACCTGTGTTGTTTAAGTTAAGAGATGGGTGTTAAATTGAGTAGAATGGATCACTTAGTATTTAAAGACACTCCAAACTTGACTAGATGCATTGTCAGGTAGAATGTCCCCAGTGGCAATCATCACACAATTGCAAAGGCAAACCATGTATATGGTTTAAAGGAATTTCTTTTTGTATCAGTTGGCAGTTAATTCTAGGGGCTTCTACATCAACTCCATGAAGAATCACTGAATCAGACACAATAAATCCATTTCATTGTGTTTTCTTCATATGTGGATAGATTTCCATGGATTCACTAGAATAAAAAAATTTAAAAAAACCCCTAAGATCATCAGTAGTGCCTCTTGAAGCAAGACCAGAATGTGTGACTAACTTGGCACATGAAATATTTAATATCCTGGAAGTGATATTAAATTTTGCTGGGGTGTGAGTCACTCATTTTGTTTTTCTAGAATGTCACTTTCTGCTATTTTTCTGAAAACCATATGTCATTATGAAAAGAATCAGACTTCAAGTTTAAGGTGCTTTCAGTACTAAATATGATTCATTATTTTTAACATTTTATGATTTAAAACTATAATATTCCTCTCTGTTACTTAAAATCATTTTGTCTGAATACGAAAAGAGGTATTAAATGAGGTTCACCAAGATCCCATTTAATACTGGCAGAAGTAAACTTTTCACTGTGACATTTTGTAGATAGGACAGGAAAGGCTGGTGATTCAAAAGACATGAAGAATCCTAAGCTTTTTTGCTTTAATTCTGGTTGCCATATTCTAAACCTTTCTACTATCTAAGGCCAGTTTTCTGAGATATGCATTATGTAATTTTCCATATATTGAAAATTATGTGTTAGTTTTCACTGGCATAATTTCAGATTACATGTATGGCACTTCTATTACTTTATTAAGCATGCTGTTTCATTTTAGTGTTTTTCTTGTTTTTTTTTTTTTTTTCACAGAGGTTTGGGTCACTGTTTTAAATATTTAAATTTCATCAAAAGTACCTTATAAACAAATTAGTCAAGTGATTGAAAATTCCAACACCTATTTTTCATACTCGTTTTAAGAATTACGGTGGCTTATGTCTATAATCCTAGCACTTTAGGAGGCTGAGGCAGGAGGATTGCCTGAGCTCAGGAGTTTGACACCAGCCTGAGCGGGAGCAAGATCCCATCTCTAAAGAACAGCCAGGTGTTGTGGTGGGTGCTTCTAGTCCAGCTACTTGGAAAGCTGAAACAAGAGAATTGCATGAGCCCCAGAGTTCAAGGTTGCTGTGAGCTATGGCAGGCTGCCAAGGGTGATAAAGTGACACTCTGTTTCAAAAAAGAAACCTCTAAAAGAAATGACAAACTATATTATTAGTACTTATAAAAACACAAGTAATCCATTATGGAATCTAAAGATGTTGAGTTTGTTTAAAGACCAATATTGTTTTGCTTTTAAAATTTGATTAGTAAAAAATTTTTAAATCATAGAAAAAGGCTGGGTGCAGTGACTTATGCCTGTAATCCCAGCCCTCTGTAATTCCACCACTGCCCAGGAGGGTGGATTGCCTGAGATCTCAGGTTTGAGATCAATCTGAGCAATAGTGAAACTCCATCTCTTAAAAAAAAGAAAACAGTCGGGCATAGTGACGGGTACCTGTAGTCCCAGCTACTTGGGAGGCTGAGGCAAGAGGATCGCTTGAACCCAAGAGTTTGAGGTTGCTGAGAGCTATGACGCCATGGTGCTCTCCTGAAGGCAACAAAGTAAGACTGTCTCTAAATAAATAAATGAATAAATAAATAAATAAATAAAAATAAAATCATAGAAAGATTCTAATCATAGATTAAGAATATAAAATCATTTTAAGCTCAAAAACAAAAATTCAAAAGAGGTAAAACAACACAGTACCTCATAACCAAGTAGAATTATATCATTATAATGGCATAAAAACCACATATTTCAGAAGCAAGAATAATCTGGGGTCCAGACTGTCTAGCTAGCAGCAGATGGGAGACTACACCCACTTCGTCTGGGGCATACTTTTTCTCTACTGTGCATTTTGTAAATGTAAACCTTTGCTCCCTAACTCAAAGGCCTTTCCTTAGAATGCTGGCTGTGCATTGCATGTTGTTTCTCTTTTAGAACAATGTGAGGTGTGTTGTTCAGGGGTATTTGTAGGGCTCAGTTATCCAGAATGTATGGTCCTAACTTCCAGAGTGCATAAAAGACCGTGTAACTCCAACATGGGGAAAACCGTTGTGCCAAGTTTGCTGGGGAAGTTCCGGCTTATGCCTGAGTCCAAGCACAATGGACTCCATTTCAGTCCCAACTGTGTCCCAATTAGGCAAAAATCCATGACTACCTTGCTATACATCCCCAGTGGAATTCCAGTTAAGCTAGTCCCAACTTATCTATGTGGCTCAGAGCCCTGCTCCTCAAAGAGCATTCCTTAGACTAGTAGCATAGGCCTTCCATGGCAGCTTATTGGAATCTCAGGCCCAGCCTTGATTTACTGAGTCAGAATCTGCATTTTAACAAGATCCTCATATGATTTAGATCTACAAAAAAATTTAAGAAATACTGTCCTAGAAAAACAGGCTGGCCTAACTTTTTTCTTTTTTTCAGGACAGTTAGTTTTGATGAAAATAGTATAAACACCTATTCACAAAATACCAAGCAAAACCAAGAAAGTTGACTAAATAAAATAAAAAAGTCAATCGTTTTGCCCACTTCCATTTGCAACTAGATTGGCAATTAGTGTGGCATTAAAAAATAATGGTTTTCATTATTTCTTGAGGATTCTTTGCCCATTTTAAACTATTTGATGTGGTCTGTAACAAAAAATGTAACTAAAATAAATGTATATAGTTTTAACAGATAATAATGAAACTAAAATTTATGGGGCGGCACCTGTGGCTCAGTGAGTAGGGCACTGGCCGCATATACCAAGGGTGGCGGGTTCAAACCCAGACCCGGCCAAATTATAATAAAAAAATAGCCAGGCCTTGTGAAAGCCCCCTGTATTCCCAGCTACTTGGGAGGCTGAAGCAAGAGAGTCGCCTAAGCCCAGGAGTTGGAGGTTGCTCTGACGCCACAGCACTCTACGGAGGGCGATAAAGTGAGATTGTCTCTACCAAAAAAAAAAAATTAAAAAAGTAAACTAAATTTATGTTATCATATTGAGGGCAAGAAAGAGAATATAATGAGCATCTGTGATGTCCCTCAAATTCCCTCCCCACTTCTCTATCCTGAATTTGAAAAAGTCATTTTATCACTTTCCTTTATAGTTTTAACAAATGTATAAGGATGCCCACATCCAATGATTTCCTTTGCTTGTTTTTAAACTTTGTATGAATGGACTGATACTGCATATTTGTGTGCTTCTTCTGACTTTTCTTTCATTCATTATTATGTTTGTGAGATGAACACATGGTGCTTTAGGTGATTGTGGTGTGTTTATTTCTTTGCAATATAATTTTCTATTATATAAATATGCCATAGTTAATACAATCACTCCCTTATCTATGGATTAGTAGTTTGGTTTCTTTCACTTTTAGGTTAGTGACTTCTTTAGTTAGTGGCAGTCACAATGCTGCCAAAAGCATTCTTGTACATGCATGAAGGAGCAATATGGAGAGGACTTTTCTAAGGTATATATCCAGGAATTAAACTCTTGATGTATAGCATATGTGATTCTTTAACTTTACTAAACAATGACAACTATTCTTCAGTGTTTATACAATTAATACTCCATTAATGCACTTGAGTTCATTACTATGCTGGCCAACTTGGCTAATTGTCAAACTTTTAAATTTGTGCTTATCTATCAGATGTGCTTTAAATTCTCATATGTATGAATAATTAGGCAAGTTGAGCATATTTCCTTGCAGGTTTTGAGCATTTAATTATTTTTAATAATTAAATAGGTTAGTTAACTTCTCCTGTCTTGCAATTATCTTCATGGTATGTGTTAATGATCAGAAATTTCTCACTTTTATGTGGTTGAGTTTATTACTTTTTCTTTAACATTAGTACATTTACTATGCTTTTTAAGATATCCTTCCTTATTTTTAAAACACAAATCTATTTTCTTATTCTTAGTTTTCATAAATCTGTATAGTTTTGCCCTGTACATTTAAGTCTTCACATCACAGGAATTTTATTAATTGGTATACATTGTAGATCTTCACTTTACACCAAAAAACATTATTTATTACATATATCTTGGTTACCCTTTCATATATCAAATATCCAAATATGAATCAATCAGTTTGAGACTTACTATTTCATTTTGTTTAGTATTTTCCTATCCTTTCCTAATTACTATAAATATAAAAAAATACATATAATACCCGGGGTTTAGAATGGTCTTCCATTTGTTCTTCAGTGGCATCTAGGTCATTGTGTTTCCATATACATTTTAGAATCAACTTTTCAAGTGCTATAAAAATGTATCTGTCTATATTTTAATTTAGATTGTCTTGGATATATATGTCAATTTAAACTGTAAACATGGTATGTCACTCTATTTGTGTGCCTCAGCCTCAGTGTTTCCCCCCAAATCTTTATTGTTTTATCTCAAAGATTCTGCATATTTTCTACTTAATTTGTTCTTGTGGTTTGTTTTCTGGTATTATTATAAATGATGTATTTTCCCTCCTATTTTAAATTTTCTAACTTTTCTCACATACTGATATCTTTGTTCTAAGGATATGCTTATATATGATTATCTTCTTTAATCTAATAATGACTCAAAAGATATTAATTCATTCAGTAATGTTAAACATTGTATTCTCATAATAAACCACTTTCATTATAATATGTTATATATGTTCCCAAATTATATTTGATAATAAATTATAATTTGAGCTATGTTTGAACTATGTGTCATTGGTGAGCAGATTTCTTTTTTCAAAGCTTTGTTATCAACTTTTGCTGTCAAGATTATAACAGCATCCCCAAATAAATGGGAAATAAACATAATTACAGATATAAAGCAAAACAATCTTTGCATTTATTAGAAATTGGGAAATACTACTACATTTCTGATCTCTGAGTTTGGCTGTTTGTAATTATTCTTCTAGCTGATTGGTGCATGGAGATTTCTTTCGGAATAGATCTTCAATTACTTCTTTAATTTCTTCTATGCATATAGATATTCTAGTGCTTGAGTCTTTTTTTTTTTTTTTTTTTTTGGAGGCAGAGTCTCACTTTGTTGCCTTCAGTGGAATACGAAGCAATTGTCTTGCCTCAGCCTCCAGAGCAGCTGGAACTACAGGCACCTGCCACAACACCTGGCTATTTTTGGAGGTGGGGCCTCACTCTGGCTCAGGCTGGTCTCAAACCTGTGAGCTCAGGTAATCCACCCACCTCAACCTCCCAGAGTGCTGGGATTACAGGAGTGAACCACCATGCTCAACCGGTTTGAATCATTTTTAGTAAGTTCTATTTTTTGTTGAGGCATTTTCTAATATTATTCTTAACGTACTTTGGAATAAAATAGTTCATTATCTCTCCAGAATATTACATGTATTTATGTGCTCCTCTCTTACTTCTGGTATCATTTGTTTGGGCCTTTTTACTCCCCCCATTAGTCATATTTGGCAATTTCATTAGTCTTCTCAGATTACCAAGTTTGGTATCTGCCCTCATACCCTTTTAGGTGGATCCTTAGCTCTTTCTGTGCCAGCCTTTCTTATTTTCTGATATAAACCGTATTAGTTTCTTATGGACTTACAACAGAATATTCTAAGGAGGATGGCTTTAAACTATGCAAATTTATTCTCTCTCAGCTCTGGACACTGGAATCAAGTTGAATTCAAAGTTATCAGCAGGGCATGTTAGGCTCTCTGAAAGAATTCTCCTTGTCTCTTATACTTCTGGTGGTTGCAGATAATCCTTGGCACTTTCTGACTCAAAGATATATTATTTCATCTCTTTTTCCACCTTTACATAGCTTTCCCCCTTCTGTGAGGGCCTATGTGTATGTCTAAATTTTTATAAGGACGTAAGTCATTGTATTTGGGCCAAACCTAATTTAACATAATTTACTTATATTTGCAAAGACCTAATTTCTGTCTTCCTACAAGGAGAAATATTACTATATTTTTTAAAAAATGTTAATTGAAAATGAAAAACACTAATGTCTGATGTTAAATTACTCATCGTTCAAATTTTTGAGACTTTTTTCTGATTTCCATTGTATGTACATCTAATATAATACCTATAGAATAATTTTATTCATAACATACATACACATTTCTATCCCATACTTCTTTCATAAACAATAGTTCTTCTTCAATTAGCTATAGTTCCAAATATTCTTTGTGTTTACAAATTTCAAACAAAACAATCTTTCAATTTATTAGAAATATCTAAAGTCTATGACATGTGCTAGAATAACAATGTACCAATTACACTTTTGTCTTTACTGCTATCTAATAGACAGGTGTGCCAGTATGTTCAAAAATTGACTATAATAATTGTTTTCAAAAGTGAAGTTAGGGGAAAGATAAAGACCTATTTAATATTTAGAAGGCAGTTAAATTGTCAAATAATGATATTCTTAGGAAATTATTGTCTCTCAACCAGCTAGAGGTTCAAGAGAAATATAAAAACCCATAAAATATATCTGATTCCAAAATTATGGATTTAAAAATGTTTTTTCATATCTATTGTAGACTTCAAAGCCCATTATATTTCCTCCAAGTACAATTTATTGGCTATGTAACCTATGTAATGTGTTCACCAAAATGTTGTTATTTTGCTTTTATACACATTTTAAAATCATTTATTTGGCTCACTGAAGTCAGAGGAGGTTATTTGACCAATACTGGCCAATAGACTATGTGTGTTATTACTGTGACTTACATCTAAGCTTGGCCTCTATAGATCCCTAAGTGACTTTGGCATATTATTACTGTCTCCTCAGTGCAGCTGAATATAAAGATTTCAGTATTTTAGGAACATATGATGGTGTGATTTCAGATTCTTGAGACAGCAGATGGAAAGGCTATGGCCTAACGAATCAGTCAAACTTTTAATCTATAATGTAACTCAGATATAAATCATTATTAAGGTATACCACTCATATTTCAATACATATTTACTACTGTAACATTGATGATGTGTTATCCTGACTATAGGATAGCTTGAATCAGGCCACCACTAATACTGTAAAGAAAAAAAGAGTAAAATATATAACATTTGGAATAGGCAAAATTAGGATAAAAAATATAGCATTAGTTATTTGGAGATAGTGAGATAAGAGATATAGAAGAAAATGAATAACATGTATGGGTAGTTGAAAAACAGTTAATAAAACTTTCACCTGCTATAACTTGGAATGCAAATGGTGTGCCTACCCTGTAGCTCCAGGGGAATATTTGGGAAACAGCACTAAGAGAGGATGTGTTGCTCATTGTTGGCTGCATTTGGCAAGGTATCACAAGAGAGAGAAGTGAATTTGGTAACAAAGTGGCTGATTTGAAATGAGGTATGAAAGGGAATGAAGAGAGCCCATAAACTCAGGGTTTTGCAGTCTTTGAAAGAAAAATTACTTCTATTCTAAAAAAGTAAAAGATGAAATTTAAAATCACCTTAAGTGTCAAAGGCTAATAAAATTTTTTGGTTAAATGAAGTAACTCAGAGGAGTTCTGAGGTTAATAAGGTAGACTCACTAGCTATTTTTCCAGATCATTTTTCACTACCCACTGCTATGATTAGGGAGTGAGTGTTGCACTAGGAAGATTAGAAACAAGGGAGAAAATTTCTACTGGTTACTTAATCAGAGGATTGATGATCATCCTGCCTAGTCCAGAATAATTTCCCATCTGTTAGCATATAGAACTGGTATTTCCTTTTTCTGGTTCCAGCACCTACTGGTAATTAATTTCTTCAGCTGACATTTTAATGATTACAGAATTAGCTCATGATAGATTGTGCAACTATGGTGGGCAGTGACTGAGACAATGAAATCCAAAAGATCACATGTAGGAATTTTTTTTTTTTTTTTTTTTTTTAGAGACAGAGTCTTACTTTGTGACCCTTGGTAGAGTGCCGTGATGTCACAGCTCATAGCAACCTCTAGCTCTTGGGCTTAGGTGATTCTCTTACCTCAGCCTTCTGAGTAGCTGGGACTACAGGCAGCTGCCACAACACCCGGCTATTTTTTGGTTGCAATTTGGCTGGGGCCGGGTTCGAACTCTCCACCCTTGGTATATGGGGCTGGTGCCCTACTCGCAGAGCCACAGGTGCTGCCCAGTCTTTCAAATTCTTAGAAAAAGATAAAGTATTCTAAATTCAACTATACAGTGAGACATGTTTAAAAATATTTTATGGATGCATGCTCTTAAAAATGTGTCCTCCATGCTACCTTTTTCCAGCAGCTCCTGTATGATAATCATCACAAAAAATAAATAACTGAAGGAGACAAATACACATACAGACACATGTTTATAAGGCTAAGACTCCAATACAAGAGAGAAGCAAAGTAAATCCACCCCAGAATGGTGATGGGAAAATGGTTACAGGATATTAGCTATACAAGAAACATTTATGAGCAATTTGCAAAA
>CAUYQV010037451.1:0-24882 GCA_963574575.1 Galagoides demidoff
GAGGCAGGAGACTCGCTTGAGCCCAGGAGTTGGAGGTTGCTATGAGCTGTGATGCCATGGCACTCTACCCAGGGGGATAGCTTGAGGCTCCGTCTCAAAAAAAAAAAAAAAAAGAAAAGAAAAGAGATTGGGAGGAGAACAAAGTGAAAAAGCACTGGTCCCAAGTATGATTCCCGCTTCCCCAGCTCCCATATGTACCATTCCAGAGGGCCTCATGTAAACGCCACCATCAAGGAACAAACACACAACACTGGTGAAGCATGCCACTGCTCTGGACTTATGTGTCTCTCCTTCTATAAAATGAGTATACCCAATAATAGTTGTAGTTAGGATTAAATGAGATGTACAAGTAAAATTCTTAGTGCAACAGGCAGGTACTTGATAAATTATTACTGATAATAAAACAAGAGCAACTAAAAATGTATTAAGTGCTAAGCTCTCTGTTAACAGCTTTACACATGGTCTCATGTAATCCTCACAACTCTATGAAGTATTACAAGCATTATCTTCATTTTATAGATGAAGAAACTGAGGCCTAAAGGTTAGATCACAAAACCTTTAGGTAGAAAGCTATGATTTAACTAAGCCAGTCTGACTAAATAAATGTTAATTCCGGCCCTGCGCCTGGGGCTCAAGTGGCTAAGACGCCAGCCACATACGCCCAAGGTGGCAGGTTCGAATCCAGCCCAGGCCTGCCAAACAATGACGACTGCAACCAAAAAATAGCTGGGCATTGTGGTGGGCACCTGTGGTCCCAGCTACTTGGGAGGCTGAGGCATGAAACTTGCTTGAGCCCAGGAGTTGGAGGTTGCTGTGAGCTGTGATGCCACAGCACTCTACCCAGGGGTACAGCTTGAGGCTCCTGTCTCCAAATAAATAAATAAATAAATAAATAAAATAATAAATAAATGTTAATTCACTTGTCTCTCCCAATCCCTAGGACCTTTAAGTTTTTCTTACCAGTAGTACACCTACGTTTGACTGGGCGAGGTGGCTCAGGCTTGTAATCCTAGCACTCTGGGAGGCCGAGGCAGATGGAATGCCTGAGCTCAGGAGTTTGAGACCAACCTGAGCAAGAAAAAGCAAGACCCCATCTCTAAAAAAAAAAAAAAAAGAACAGCTGGGTGTTATGGAAGACTCCTGTACTCCCAGCAACTAGGGAGGCTGGGGCAAGAGGATAGCTTGAACCCAAGAGTTTGAAGTTGCTGTGAGCTATGATGCCACAACACTCTATCAAGGGAGATAGAGAGTGACTCTGTCTCCAGAAAACGCAAAACACACCTAGGTTTGATCTCTATTTCTATTTGAGGGAGGAGTGTGGATCAGAAGAGTAATCCTTAGGTATAGAGGATCTGTATCTTCTTCTCTTCTTTCCTGCCTGTGTTAAGTTTGTGTGGCTTTTTTGACTTTTGAGGATATGTGATACTGTGAGGCATTCTAAGATCAATAATGAACAGAAATAAATTCTGCCATGAAATGATGTACACGTGGAAACATACGGGAAAATGAAATAAGAGAAAAAATTGTAAAGATGTGCCACGGATCCAGAGAGCTCCTGAAGCTGGGGTGAGTTTTTAACTGCTTGAAAACAGGGCCTTTTTTGTTTCTTTTTTCCTATTCTCCTTCAGATTTACATGTGCTTGCTTTATCTGTCTACAACCTGGTCTCACACTGTAAAGTATCAGGAAAGCGTACAATTCACAGTCTCAACTATGCGTCTTTCCCTCCCTACAAAATGTTTCCTCTGAGGAACATTACTAGATCACAGCTGGTCAAAATACTAAATCTTGATTGTCTGGATCCTGGCCAAACTCTACAGCTACAACTCGGTGGAATAAGAATACTCAAAAAGGGAAAAAAAAAAAAAACACCCTTTAAACCACATTTGATCTTCTTCTTTCTCCCCCCGTGTAGCGAGCTATGACCTCATGGCAGTGAGACCTCTACATGGAGGTGTTTAAGTTGGTTTATGGCCATTAGAAATGTTTGAAGCTCTAGGTACTACTCTGCGCCAATATCATGTCAACTGTGCTAAAAAGCAATAATAGTTTCTCACCTTCTTAAAGATTACTGCTTAAATAATGCAGAGCAACGACAGGGCTGCACAGACTGCCAAAAGCTGGTTGCCAAGGCAAAGCTGAGGTAGAATTACGTCTTTTGGCAGCTAGAAAATTATGACATAAAGTTAGTTTTTTTTCAGAAAAAACAACCTCTATAAATTAGGCTACTATTCTTTTTCAAAATTCAGCGAAGGCTGGAATTTATCTTTCTCCTCTCCCTCTCTCAGATCAAGTAGAAACTCAGAGCCTCCTTTTGGGAAAGCCAAATTTAACAGCTAGATCTTATCTCCCAGGAGGTAGCTGAGGGTTAATAGTCTCAAGCATGCAGTCCTCAGGCCACAGGCAAGTAATCTAAAGGCCTCTCACCATTACCAGATAAGGGCCTAATCTTTGCCCTGGTGGTTAACAAAAACATGAAACAAAATAAAAATAGAAAATATCAGGCCAAAGGCACAGGCTAAAATCGGTGCCAGTGGTCAGTTTTCTCTTGGGCTTAGCTTGGAAAGTTTCTGCCAAAGTCTGACTAAATAAAAACAGAATATAAAAAGGTATTACTGAACAAGGGGGCTTTTAGATTTTATTTAGACTGGGTAGTGATGGAAAGATGAATTTGTGAAAGAGAAAGTTCCATGGGCAAAGGACAAAATAAGCAAGTTGAGGAAATCCAGTTCCCTGGGCTAAGTGATGTGAATGTGAGGGTCTGGCCGTCGCAGCCTGGAGAAGTGGGCCCCGCACAGGATGTTGGTCAGGGGGCGAGGTGGCGCCTACAGTCCAGAGCACATCTGGAGGCTACCTCAGTCTCAAGGCTAAGTTCCCTGGGATCAGGGAACACGGAGTGATCCTCCTGGGAGGCAAAGAGAGGTCCTGGGAGGGGTCAAGTCAACCATTTCACTGATGAGCCTTTGCTTTAAGAAATCGTCATACAAATTAATGTACTGAAATCACGGTCAGGCAACCGACATTATGAGGACTGTAAAATGGTCTGTAGAAACAGACACAGCCCATCTTGATGTCATTTATACAGAGCTTAAGTAACATCCTACAAGAAAACATATAAAGAACAGGAAAGAGATGCCAGGAATGATACCTGGGGACCCCTTGGAGTGTCTGGACAACACTTGAGACTTGGGAATAATAAACTGTTTATGCTGAAAACTAGGAGGAAAAAAACTCTACCTCTGCCAGGGAAACCAGAGGAAGAGCAATCTCACAAAGCCCAGCCCCAGAAAGGACTCAATAGGGGAATTAAAACCCTGGTCAGAGAATGCTTTTAGAATTTTAAAACTAGACTTGGAAGGGAGCTAAAGGAAGCATTAGACTCCCGAGGCCAATGACAGAATCTGAGAAACTAAGTCTTTGAAAGATACTCCTAAAGCTAAACTACCATCAAATTTCTAATAAACTCTGACATGAACTAAACCATGGGGCTTTAGTTGTTTGTTATTTTAAGAGAAAAATGGATAGCTCTGCCACCCTTTTCAGGGAGGCTGGAGGCCTTGGGCAGAAGGGCTTGAGTTACAGTTAGCTGCCATTTAATCACTGCTTAGTAAGAGCCTCTAGGGATGGCATCTCGGTAACCTTATCTTTTGTAGTCCTCTGTACCAGTAAAGAGATATAGTATAAAACTATATGCATTTTAACAGAACACATTTACAAATTAATTTGTTGACTCCCTTATTCAAATGTGTATTGAGTGATATATATTGAGTGCCTATTACACAACACACTAGGTACTGTGCTAGAATCTGGGGATATAATAATAATCGAAAACAAAAGCCACAGTTCGTGCTTTGACGGACATAACTGTCTAGTGGGAGAGGACATACGTGTATCCCAGAATCACAGGCATAAATGTAAAACAACCACCTCTGACACAATCCAGTGCAGAAGAGGATGTGGGCTAACAGGCAGCAGCGGAGCAGAGACTCATAAGAGCCAAGAGTTGAAGGGCTGGGTGAAGAGTGGCTTGGGAGGTGAGACTGTCTTCCAGGCAGAAGGAAAAGCATATGCCAACACCTGTGTCAAGAAGGAAATAATGTCTGAGGACCCAAAAGATCGGCAGTGAAAGGTTTACAGCAGAAAATGAAGCTGGAGAAGAAAAAAAGTCTAGACCATGCAGAAGCCTGTAGGTCATGTTTAGAAAGTTTGTCTTTCCCTAAGTTGTTTAAGTGTTTTAGGCAAGGGTGTGTGGGGTGGGGAAAGAAAGTGTATTTTGGAAAGTACACTCTGGCTGTACTTGGGAAATAGACTGGAGGGGGCCCAGAGTGGATGCTGGGAGCCTTCAGGTGGTACCGCACAGGTGAGAGATGATAGAGGCTTGGACCAGAATGGAAATGTACAAATGTACAGAATGGAAAGATACAGACATATAGAGTAGGGAAAACTGGCAGGAGCCGCTAGGGGTGAGAGGGAAAAGGAGGAACTAAGGGTTACGCCTGGCATTCTGGCTGGTGTGAAAGAGCAGGAAGAGGTTTCATTTGCTGAAAACAGAGCACACTGGGAGGCATGAGGCTTATGGTGATTGGGATGGAATTTAGGTAGAAAATAGGTGAGCACCTAGAATGTGCTGCGAAGATGCACAGGACGTGATCGGGATACAGATCTGGTATCAGAACTTACGTGTACTAAGGATAAAGGGATAGGAAAGAGGGCCCAGAACTGAGCCTTGAGGAGCTTCAGCCTTTTATGATGAGGAAGAGCAGCAGTTCTCGACCTGTGGGACGTGACCCCTTCTTAACAATGAAAATACACTGTGGCATTAGGAAGGCTGAGAACCACTGAGGTAGAGGAAGAGGAGACTCTATGTGAGATAAGAAGCAGGAGTCAGAGAGGAACAAGGAAAACCAGGTGAAGGCTGGAGTAGTAGGATTCCTCTTCTGGAACCATTGGATGCTAAATGATGCCTTGTGTAAAATACTTTATTATTGACATAGTTATAAGAGGTGCTGTACTGTGTCACTGTGTCATAGTTAATGTAGGGGTTCTACAACTATTCTGCCTGGGTTCAAATCTTAGCCTCTCCTTTCATGGCTGTGTCACATTTATGTAACTATTTCAACACCTTGGTGCCTCAGTTTCCTCACTTGTAAGTTGGGAGAGAAAAATGGCTCCCAATTCACAGGGTGTCGGGAGGGTTAAATGAGTTAATTAAATAATACATTCAAAGTGCACCGAAGAGAGCCTGCCTGGTTCCCAGTAACAGTCATTTGGTATTAGCTACAATGATATTACCTATTATACATTGCGATACATTGTTGAATAAACATACAAAATGATCTTTAACAACTCCAAAGTTGAAACACAGGGATTATATCTAAATTGAGCTCAAACTCAAAAGTCTTACAGAAGCATCCGGTGTTCATTTCTAATGCTGCATACCCGCATCAGCTTTTGATGGGCAAGGACTGTCTCTAAGCCTTCTTAAAACTAAGCATAGTGCATTAGATCTAGAAGGATGCTTAGCTACTGATGTGAAAAACCTGGCTGTTTCGTACAGAATAAGTAGCTTTTCTACTAAATCCCTCTCCTAGACATTTAAGTATGCCCATCTTCCAAAACCCAAGTCAAGTCCTAACTCCTTATTAAACCTTCTTTAACCATGCTACTCTAAAATGGCATCTTTGAATTGAGACAGAGACAGTACTAGTTATATGTAGTACTTTCCAACTAATGCTTAATATGATCAGCTACATTTCAACACATTACTTCAGTAGACGTTACTGAAATCCACATTCACTGCCTGACAGTATGCAGGCTCTGCAAATACAGAGATATATAAGATAAGGTTCTTATAATGAAGGAGTTCCCACTCCAGTGGAGAAGACAGAGTAGGCCCATAACCAAACACCACGGTGCTCTGTATGGGGAGGACCTGGTCTTCTTGACGTCTACTCTTCCACTTTCTAATATAAGTTAGTACAGAGCACACAGGAGATACTCAGTGAATACATCTTTTTCATGAATAAATGGATTTAGTTTTATTCAAAAGGAAAAACTTAAATTTTTTTCTTGTAATGTCTTGGGAAATATTCAGTTAATGTTAAAAAAATTAGAAATAAAGAAGAAATAACATGGAAAATAGAACTGTCTAAACAAACAGTTATAGGAAATTTATTTATTTATTTATTTGAGACAGAGACTTACTTTATCACCCTTGGTAGAGTGATGTGTGGCATCACAGCTCACAGCAACCTGTTAAACTCTTGAACTCAAGTTATTCTATTGCCTCAGTCTCCAGAGTAGCTGGGACACAGGCGCCTGCCACAACACCTGGCTATTTTTAGAGACGGGGTCTTGCTTTTGCTTAGGTTGGTCTCCAACCTGTGAGCTCAGGCAGTCCACCCGCCTCAGCCTCCCAGAGTGCTAGGATTACAGGCGTGAGCCACCACACCCAGCCCAGGAAATATAAATGATAAAATACTTCGTAGCCATGAAAATGATGCTAAAAAGTTTTTAATGACATTGGTAAATACTTAAGATACGATATACAAAAAAAGCAGTATATGTAACTGTAAGGACGGTGCTGTCCAATATTATAGCTACTAGGAACTGATTGCTGGGCCTTGAAATGTGGCTAGGCTGATTTGAGATGCACTGTAAGTGTAAAATGGATTCAGAGGCTTAGTATGAAAAAAAGGGAACATGAAATATGAATAATTTTAAAAACATTGATTACATGTCACAAATATATTATTTTGGATATATAATTTGGATTTTATTTGGGTTAAATAAAATACATTATTAAAATTAACTTACCTGTATCTTTTTAGCTTTTTAAATGGGGCTGTTAGAAAATTTAAATTTACCTATGTGGCTCATACTATATTCCTAGTGAATAATGCAGGCATAGATGGTTAAGAGCTGAAGTAAATAAGCAATATGTGGAAAACTGACTAACGTAACAGCATTTGTCCCTGAATTGTAGGGCTACGGCTTCCCTCTCTTCTACATAGTTTTGCAACTTCCAAGTTTTATTCATTGGGCATGTATTACTTTATAATCAAAAGGGGTAAGTACAAATAAAGATGACCCAAATAAAAAAAAGAGAGAGAAAAGAAATCTCAATTTGGTTCAAAGATCTGGTTCTGGAGGTGGAGAAAAGCAGCCCGGAAATACCCAAGTGCCTTTCTGTCAGTGGTGAGGGTTAGTGCACAAAGGATGTTGGCCAGCTGTTCTCCATCTTGACTGGAGACAGAAAAAAGTGGAAATGGGTGTTAACTGCAGGAGGGGGCCTGTAAGTTAAATATAGGGAAGAATTTCCTGAAGTGAGGGTGTTTAAACTCTGGAATGAGTTATGGAAGAAGTCTGGTCCCCCAAGGTCTTTTAAAATACTACAGATATCTATATGCCTTGTGTGTTCCTGTCTAGAGGCAAGTGGATGACTTGTCAAGGTTCCTTCTAAAATACCTATCTTAGAGTAAATAAGTCCAATAAAACTTTCTTTTTCATTCATTTTTGACTAGGCCTCACTTTTCACACGAGGGATATTGGCCTGCAAGAAATACTCGCAAAGGCAAGCCTATCTGATACAGCTACCTTAAATAGTACTCCTGAGACTTCCAAGACAGTGTTATTTGATCTAAATTTAAAATCCAACATAAGCTAGACATGTTTTTTAAGTTCCTTGAGGGTCACCCGTCAGAATTCAGTTCTGAATTCAGTAAGCATGACAGAAGGAAGGGAAGAAGGCAAATTCATTTTTCAAAACTTGGGCATTTTAAAGATTTTAATATCAGCCTGGTGTAGTAGCTCACCCCTGTAATCCTAGCACTCTGAAAGGCTGAGGGTGGATGGATTGCTTGAGCTCAGGAGTTCGAGACTAGCCTGAGCAAGAGTGAGACCCTACTAAAAATAGAAAAACTAGCTGGGAGTTATGGTAGGTGCCGGTAGTCCCAGCTACTTGGGAGGCTGAGGCAGGAGGATTGCATGAACCCAGGAGTTTGAGGTTGCTGTGAGCTAGGCTGACACCACGGCACTTTCACCTGGGGCAATAGAGTAAGACTCTGTCTCAAAAATAAATAAATAAATAAATAAATAAATAAATAAATAAATATAAAGATTTTAATACCAGATACTGCCTCATTTTCAAATCTTTCAAAAGGCTTGGCTTAAAAGCAGAACTATCCAATCACTACTCTTATTTTAAAGAATGTAGACTGGCTCGCTTATTCTAGATTATCATTATTCTCAGTTTACTGACAAAACATTTTCCTAAAATGTACCAAAGTTCTTACGTATTTTCTTTTTCTTCTACTTATATTTACATTTAAAGTTGTTGAGCTTAATTCTATTTACCAAAGTGAATGGAAGACTAGATAAAAAAGGTCAGCAGAAGCACTATTTGGACTATTTGGATATTTTATTAGTAAAGTTAAGATGGCCTTACATAAAGCCACAAGTTGCTTCTTCCAACATTAAACATTAGTGTTCATTAGTTGAATACCAATGTGGGGGAGGGAGTCAGGGACGGTTTGTTTTCACATGTCTCTGAGCCCCCCTGCCCCCATTGGTTTGCAACTGTTAAACACTAAAGCAATCTGAGGTAACATTCTGGCACCTGGTCAAGATCTAGAATAATGATAATCTGGTCAAGAGCCAAAGATGCTTCTTCTCAGTGGTCCATCCTCACTGAGGTCACTGAGGTTGATTTGGTCTCTTTTAAAATGGCTTGCCTGGCCCTAACACATCAAATACGTCAGTTCAAAGCTGACCTCCATCACTGTATCCAAACTGTCCACTACAGTTGGGTCTTAGGCTCTAAGTGCCAAAAAGAGTGAACAACGCACAGAAATATTTTTGCAAGTCATACCCTTCAAAATATTTAATTTATGTTATCTAGTCATTTAGATTATAAACTAAACAACTGTCAACTAAGCAGAGGCAGGGCAAGTCTTACAGTTTTGAGTTTTCCTTAGTTTTTTTGAATAAGTGCTATATGCAGAGGAGTCATTTAATGAATTGTCAAATGCGTGAATAATACATCATAAGACTTTGTATAACTTTTTTTAGTTTATAAACTACTTTAACAGACACTACCTCATTTGCTTTATAAAACTATGTTTGGGAAATAGGGCTGGTGCTATCGACTCCATTTAAAAAACTGAGACTCAAAACAATTTTTGAAAATTAAGGGGTAGAGCTGGCGTTTCTTCCTCTCTATCACGCTGCCTTGCATTAATTAAGCCTTATAATCAGGAAAAATTAAACTTAGAATAAAAAATTTCCATGAATAAAACAGGGCAGATGTCTTTGAAATCCTGCTTTTATCACATCTTGTATGGAAAAAAAGAATACGGCATTCAAGAAAACAAACACTGCGGGCAAACACGTTTTAGGCCATTTATTCAATCCTGGGCTTCCTTCTTCAGTTTTCTGGTTTCTCAATTAATGGACCAGAAATGCACTATTGTTCTTCTTTTGGTCTGAAAATTCTTAAGATCTTCACAAAATTTTATGACTTTTTAGTCTTCTTACCTCTGTGAGGTAAATGGGATAGAATTATGGCTCAGTGCCTGTAGCTCAGTGGCTAGGGTGGCAGCCACATACACCGGGTCTGGTGGGTTTGAATCCAGCCCGGGCCCGGTAAACAATGACAACTACAATAAAAAAAGAAAATAGCCAGGTGTTGTGGTGAGTGCCTATAGTCCCAGCTACTTGGGAGGCTGAGGCAAGAGAATTGCTTAAGCTCAAGAGTTTGAAGTTGCTGTGAGCTGTGACGCCACAGCACTCTACCGAGAGTGACATAGTGAGACTCTGTAAAAATAAAGGGAGGGAGAGAAGGAAGGGAGGATGGACTGGAAGTGCTGCCTGAAGTTTGCAGTTTATCTTTTAGTGCCCTGGATGTGACTTCAGGGGGTTTCCCTGTAAAACATCATAGGTGTGCGAATATAGGTGGCAAAGAGCTAGGAGGGCAGAGAAGGAACAGAATGATACTGGCTAACAAGAGTCTTGTGGGATACAGAGTCAGACCATCTGGGTTTCTGGTCCCCATTCCATCACTTATTATCATGTGCTCATGGCAAGTAATTTCATGTTTCTGAGTCTCAATTTTCTGATCTGTAAAACAGTGACCATTATTCTTGCCTAGCTCCCCTCACAGCGTTTTTGTAAGCCTAAATAAAAATAAAGTTTTGTGAGTAAGAGATTTTTATTATTCGTAACTTTTAACTACGGGTGAGAGTTACCTCAGAAAGCCAGTACCAAAAAAAGTTTGTTGGCAAACAGATTCCTGGGGGATGCTTATCTCTAAGGCTTTAGAAGGGTCTTATAGAGAACTTGGGGAAAATAAGAGGAAGAGAGAGAAGATCCTGTATTATCAATAGATAAGAACATGAGCCATCACTTACAAATGCAAACAAGGACCATATCCTTAAGATGACTGCACATTTTAAAGGAAAAACAAAATACCTATAATAAAGAATGGATTTGATTTTTAAAATATGAACACAGTAACAATTCACTTATTCATTACATATTTATAATAATAGCTACGATTAATTAAGAATTACTAAGTGCCAGCTGGTATGCTAGGTACTTACATATTTAATCCACATGGTAACACCATCAGGCAAGCACTGATATCCTCCTGCTATAGACAAAGGCATTCAGGCCGACAGCTTAAACTTGGGTGAAGTCACAGAGTCAGTAAGTGATGGTGCTGGTCTTCAAAGTCATAGTTTATGCCCTTTCGACCTAACTGGCCACTGTTTCTTAACCTACTGTGCCCTCTACCCCATCCTCACATGTCTAAATTATTCTGCTTCAGGTCCACACAAAACTATCTTTTTAGTGAAGGCCTGTCCACAGCCTCCCCGGAGGAAGTAAAAGGCGTCCTCTCGGTGTTCGAAGTAACTCACCTGCCTTTCTTGCGGCACTTTGTGCTTTCCATTTTCTTTTATATACTGTTTGTTCCCATTTCATTGCTTTGATTAAACTATCACATTATAAGACTGATAGGACAGATGGCTGTCTCTAATGCCAGGCTGGGACTATAAAAGAGAGAGGTGCGGTGGTGTCTGTGGCTCAAAGGAGTAAGGTGCTGGCCCCATATGCCTGAGGTGGTGGGTTCAAACCCAGCTCCAGCCAAAAATGGCAAAAAAAAAAAAAAAAAAAAAAAGAAGAGAGAGATGTGGTCTCCAATCCCAAGCTGCTCCAAAGCCTGGTGGAAAAGACTTGGAGGGAAAAGTGAATCTAAGGTACTGAGGGAATACATATTTCTATCTGCCACTGTGCTGTTGAGTGAGCAGACCAAGGTAGGACGTGAGCTGGATCTTTTTTTTTTTTTTGAGACAGAGCCTCAAGCTAACCCCCTGGGTAGAGTGCCATGGCATCACAGCTCACAGCAACCTCCAACTCCTGGGCTCAAGCAAGTCTCCTGCCTCAGCCTCCTAAGTAGCTGGGACTACAGGCGCCCGCCACAACGCCCGGCCATTTTTTGGTTGCAGCTGTCGTTGTTTGGCGGGCCGGGGCTAGGGATTCGAACCCGCCACCTTAGGTGTATGTGGCTGGTGCCTTAGCTGCTTGAGCCACAGGCGCGGAGCCTGTGAGCTGGATCTTGAAGTGAGAGTGACACTCAGGTAAGGTGGAGGAAGGGGCAGGCTATTCTGGGTAGTGGAAACTTGTCAGGGTAAAGAACTAAGGTCGGAAATGTGAGTGATGGCTCGGCACCTATAGCACAGTGGTTACGGCGCCAGCCACGTACACCAAGGCTGGCAGGTTTGAACCCGGCCTGGGCCAGCTAAACAACAATGACAACTACAACGACAAAATAGCGGGGTGTTGTAGTGGGCGCCTGTAGTCCCTGCTACTTGGGAGGCTGAGCCAAGAGAATCACTTAAGCCCAGGAGTTTGAGGTTGCTGTGAGCTATGATGCTACAGCACTCTACTGAGGGCGACTTTGTCTCAAAAAAAAAAAAGAAAGAAAGAAAGAAAGAAAGAAATGTGGCAAGTGTTATATCTGGGGGTCAGTGGAGGCAGGGTGGGAGAGAGGAGCAGAGACATTACTGAGACATTGTCTTGGGACCTGGACCCTGTGGCTTCATCACACAGCCCATTCACAGCAGCCACAGCACACAATCTCTTCAACTCAGCTCTAAATTATCATCTTACCGACAGCCATCAAGCAGCAGCTTGCAAGCACATTCTTCTCTGACCATAACTCAGCACCAGCATCAGCTGTGTGTGTGTGTGTGTGTGTCTCAATGTGAGCCTGGGACCACTTTATAGTCAGTAGTAAAAGAAAGAAAAATGGAATGTTTAAATGGCATTCTGGTGATTTTTAAGCAAAGTTTTCAAGAACACAGCCCCTGAGCGGAAATTCTGCTTTTCAAAATTGTGCTGCTTGGCAGTTATGACTAGGTTAGTGTTCCTAGCATGAGAAAATGGGGACTTCTTCTTGGAAAGAGCCGGCAAAAATTACTGAGAAGTGTGTGCCATGCAACCATGTTCATGAGGAAAAAGGGGTTCATTTTAGGATTAATCGTAGCACAATCTTTTTTTGACAACATAAAACAAATTGTCACATAACTTGGATGCTTATGGCAAGCAGAGGAGTTCAGTGAATGCACCAATTCTCAGCCAGTTTGAAATCTTCAACACCTAAAGGACACACCGCAATCTGCTTCCACAGGGACCGATCTGTGAATGGTAACAACCCACAGAAAATGGAAGTGTTTTCTTTTACAAAGATGTAAAAAGCTTCCCTTAGGAATGGTGAGTTTCTTTACCCTTTGCCCCGTGGAGCACAGGCTTGGGAGGTAACTCCTCATTCCACGGTTGCTCTCGGAAATTCTCAGATTTCCTCTGAGGCTGAGAGTGCTTGTTCCGGCTTTGTTTAGCTTTGTGATTTCCAGCCTGGCGTCCTGCCCCGGTCCTCACTTGGAACCATTATGGAGCATTCATTTTGCAGTACTTTGCATCTACCTTAGGAACCTATTTTTCATTAGAGCACCATAACGTGTTAATGCACTTGGCACAGCTGGCACAGGGGAGCACTCTAGAAATGAATGAGTTCGGAGCTTAGTGGGTTTGCTACGTCACTGCCCGGAGTCCTAGATTCTAGTTTATTGCTACAGGTTCATGGGTCAACCAGGCCCGGAAAGTCATTTAACTTCTCTGTCCCTTAGGACTCAGAGTTGTTAGAAATTACAGTGTCTTAGGAAGGAAAAGACAATTGGGTTGCAATGAGGAAGCGTTTCAATGTAAACATTTTGGCTAAATTGTGTAAAGAGATCTCAGAAGAAAGAGACCTAATCTCTAAAATTCTAGTAATTTTGTTGAGGTTTGCTTCTCAGTCTAAATTTTTTTCTAATATTACATTTGGAATTTTATATTCTTTTCTTAAAAAGGATGGGCAAAGAACCACAAAACCCAGATTCTTCTCATTCCTAAAATAAATGTGCATTCCAGCCAAGGTGGTCTATTCTTTGCCAATAAAAGCTGTCGTGCCTTTTCTCCTCTACAAGAGGAGATGAGTGAGGATGGTGGCAAGAAAGAGCTTATTTACATAACTGCACAGAGGCCAGAGGAGCAACAGTATGGGAGAATGCAGAAGGCGTGGTTAAGATGAGCCAGGGAGTCCATGGAAGAGAACCTGGATTTTACTCTACCCCTGGAAGCTAGAGAGTGATTAAGATACAGCTAAAATGTAAAAAGATCACTCTGGCTACTACGAGCAGTGGCAGGACAGGAGTGAAATTAGGAGCAAATTATACAGATACAGCTGTCTAGGTAAGAAAAGGTAGAGGCTTGAAGTAGGTGGCATGGTGGCAAGCGGTCAGATTAATATATATTTTCTATGTAGTGAAGACAGGGTTTGCTGGTGAATTAGATTAGATCTGGAAAAGGATATCCACTGTTACTGCTCCTATTCCATAACCGGAGGACGGAGTGAAAAAGGCAGTCAGGAATGATTCCCTGGTTTGAGCACCTTGGTAGGTAAGATGCCATGTGCTGAGAGGAAGAAGATGAATGAAAGGACAGTTTTAGATTATGTCAAGGCTGAGATGCCTGTGATACTCTGAGGGCCAGTTTCAAGCAGGTGTCCGGCTATCCAGAGTCTGCAGGAGAGGGTTTACTAGAAACAAAACATTGGGAGTGATAAGCATATACATTAGAACCTCTGTAATTTGATCAGCTAAGATATGTCAATATACAGAGGTGGTCAACATCAGAACTGGGCCTACTGTACTGATACGTACATATGGGTGCATGTCCAGTCTAGAAAATAAGGTCAACTTAAAGAGGGGGTCAAGTATGGAAGTTCTATTTTACACGGTTTTCAAAACTATGGGAATGAGGGTGGTACCTGTGGCTCAAAGGAGTAGGGTGCTGGCCCCATATGCCGGAGGTGGTGGGTTCAAACCCAATCCCTGGCTAAAAAACAGCAAAAACAAACAAACAAAAAACTATGGGAGTGAAAAAGAACACCTATGAAGAAAGTAGAGAGAGAAAAAGAGATGGGACCATGGAGAGAACTCTAATATTTAATAATTAAGTAAAGGAGGAGGAAAAAACAAAACAGAGAAAGGGCAGCCAGAAGGAGAGAGCCAGGAGAGGACAGTACCATAGTGGACAGTACCAGTTTCAAGAAGGTAGGAAAGGCCAGCAAGGCCAAATGACACTGAGATGCTGAATAGGATGAGGATAGAAAAGTGACCCTTGGGTTTGGGTCTATGTTTAGAATTTGGTAGATACCTGGCTAGATAAAAGGAATTTCAGTGTACTAATAGAGGACTAAAAATCAGGCTGGAGTGAGTTAAGGAGGAATTGGAAAAACATATACAGATCTATAATCATTATAGAAATTAAATCAGTAGTTAAAAATCCGCACTTTCCCCTCAATAAACAAAAACACTAGGTTTTTGCTAAGTTCTATCAGACCTTCAAGATATAAATAATTCTTATTTTATACGAACTGTTCCAGAGAATGGAAAAGGGAATGACGCTCAATTTATTCTATTTACAACCTCATCATGTTTGGTCATATTATAACCAAAATCATGAAGGATTTAATGAGAAAAAAATTATAGGCCAGTGTCATTTCAGTTTGCAGATATACACATGTAAAAATTAGCAAATGAATCCAATAATGTAGAAAAAATAATACATGACTAAGTAGAGTGTATATTAGGAGGCAAGGATGGCTTAATGTTAGAGAATGTATTAATATTAATACATTACCATGTTAAAGGAGAAAAACATAGTATTTTAACAGTAGATTCAGAATAAGTATTTGGTAAATTCTAAATATATAAATTCATGATTAAAAAACGACTCTCAGTAAGCTGGAGATAGAAACAATATTTCTTTTGCTGATGAAGGATATCTGCCCAAACCTGCAATAAGTATAACACTCAATGGTGAAAAGTTCAAAGGTTTCTCTTGCAAGGTGTCCAACCTATGGCTGAATGTGGATCATGTGAAGACTTTTTTCTTATCTGTGGTGGCAGATACCACAAAAATTATACATGGGTTTTTATTCCTCTCATCATCTTTGGTTAGTGTCTGTATATAAAATTTGTGCCCCAAGACTTTTTTTTTTTTTTTAATACAGAGTCTCACTTTGTCACCCTTGGTTAAGTGCTGTGGTATCATAGATCACAGCAACTTCAAACTCTTGGATTTAAGTGATTCTCTTCCCTCAGCCTCCTGAGTAGCTGGGAATACAGGTGCCCACCACAGCACCTGCTATTTTTAGAGATGGGGTCTCGCTCTGGCTCAGGCTAGTCTCAAACTTGTGAGCTCAGGCAATCCACCTGCCTTGGCCTCCCAAGTGCTGGGATTAAAGGTGTGAGCCATTGTGCCTGGTCCCAAGACAAATCTTCTTCCAACGTGACATAGAGCCAAAAGGTGTTCCTGACACCCTGCAAGATCAGAATAAGAAAAGGATATCCACTATCACTGTTCCTATTCCATAATAAAACATAATACAAACACCTGTAATCCTGGCACTCTCAGAGGCTGAAGTGGGTGGATTACTTGAGCTCATAAATTTGAGACCAGCCTGAGCAAGACTGAAACCTTGCCTCGGGGCGGCATCTGTGGCTCAAAGGAGTAGGCACCTGCCCCATATGCTGGAGGTGGTGGGTTCAAACCCAGCCCTGGCCAAAACAAACAAACAAACAAACAAACAACTGAGAAACCTTGCCTCAACTAAAAATAGAAAAACTAGCTGAGTGTTATGGCGGACACTGTAGTCTCAGTTACTCAGAGGCTGAGGCAAGAGGATCTCTTGAGCCCAAGAGACTGAGGTTGCTGTGAGTTATGGTGATGCCACAGCACCCTACTCAGAGTAATAGAGTGACACTCTGTCTCAAAGAACAAAGCAAAACATAATAAGACAAGAAAAAATAATGTAAGTTATAAAAATAGAAACTCCACAATCATTCATTAAAAAATAAAAACTGTAAGCAGAACTGTAGGCTACTAGGACCAAGTATATCTAATAAAAATACAAAAGACCTTCATGAAGAAAATTTGAAAACTTCACTGATGTTAACAGAAAAGGAACCAAATACATACCACATTTATAGGTAGGGAGACTCAATATCATAAAACTGTCAAATCATGTAAGTAAGATTTACAAGTCAAGAAAAGCCAAGTGTTTTCAAGAAGAACCTTAAATAGGCTTCTCCCTACCAGATATCAGTCAGTGTCTTGCTTTCCCCCTCCTATGAAGGAATATGGCTTAGGAGTAATATACTCTTGGCTCTTTCTATCCTCTCTCTCTCTTTCTCAGAGGAGAAGGGACTTTTCTGACCAGTAAATTCAGAGGGCAAAATAGAAGCTGGGTACTGTGTTTCTGGCTCAGCCCTGTCTGGGTGCCTGCAGGAATCACCTGATCACTCTCTGCCAAGGTAGTAAGGGCCTTCCCCTGTAAGGACAAACAGCCTGTGGCTCTCCAGTTCACATTCTGATTAGGAGGGTTAAGTTGCATTTTGTGTGGTATCATTGCAAGCCCTTTTTATTATAGATCTTAAGCCACATTTTCCAAGCACCTTTATCAGTAGTAAAACTGACATTTTGATTTGTATTGGTCCATTTCTTGTATAATCACTCTCAAATAGTCCCAAATGTGGGGAGGAAGAGGGTTGCTATTTATTGAGCATCCTCAAACCTCAACAAGGCTTAGAGAAGTGACATTTTATAATACAAAATGTGGTACTAGCCCATGGATAGACAAATAAGATGGAGAATAAGGAGACCGGAAAGGAAGTTGGTATATGAAAGAGATGATAGCATCAGTTAGTGGAGAAAAGATAGGCTCTTCAATAAATGATACAGGGACAATTTGTTCTCCATACCCAGCAAGAAACATTCAGTGATTAATCAGGTAGTGTTGTGGGTTGCCTCTTTTTTCACTATTTTAGGTTATTTACTGTTCGTGTTAGATAACTTTTCATGAATGCTTTGTTTCTAACTACACCACAAATCCCTGAGGGCAGAGCTTGAGCCTTATACTTCTTGCTACCCTCCAGAGCCCCTATCACAGAGCTTCACAAAGACAGAGGCTAAATAAATGTTTGCCAGCTCACCTTTATTATTATTATCATTTTACATTAAACCTCAATTCCTCTCTTGTCTTCCCTAAGGCATCCAGGTCCAATACCCAGCTTTGATTTCTTCGATGTTTTGAGTAGAATTCTTTAAGCAAGCGTGTAGTTGATTAACAGGTGTCCTGTGTAAGATTAGACTTCTTGAATTTGCCATTTTGAGGATCTCATAGGAACAAAAATCAAAACAGTCAAGGTAAAGACTGACTATGGATAACACTTTCTTATTATCAGCAAGGTCCATCCTTACACAAAAGAAAATGAAGCCAAGATTGTACCTCTCTCCTCAAAAGCAGTTTTTCCATCTAACATCTAATTTCATTTTCACAACAAATGGGAGAGATGAGCTGGGCAGAGATTATGGATAAGGAAATCAAATTTCAGAGGCTTCAAATCCACCTAGTACATCAGAAAAGACCTGTGATCAGAGGCCAGTCCCCAGCCCCACCTCTGCCCCCCTTGTCTAACTCTAAAGGCCTGTTTTCCCTTCACTTGATTTTGTAGGTTATTGCCCATCGCTCAAGAATTCAAACTTCAAAAATTATTAAATGCCTATAGCCAACAGATTTCCATTTATTTAAGTCAAATGAATCAATATAAAGCCTTCTTTGTATCAGATTTCTCTTCTCCTCTTCTCTTTTTAAAAGGGTCATATCTAGCCCAGTAAAGCACTTTAAACACACCTTGTCCGCATGGCACTCACATCAAACCTAAGAAACATCTTAGATGTAGCCCCTGGTCTCAGACTAGGTTCCAACAACCTGACCTATCTTTGTCTGCTTCCTCCTCCCTTGTCTGAAGAGCCAATGATCTATTGCCCATTCTCTATGCCCAGATAAGAGCCATCTCTATGCCCATTCTATTTGCTGCTTCTTTGGAGAAGTTCTAGGGGTTCCATGTGCCCCTTCCATGAATCATATTGACCGTCCTCCAGTCTCTGTCTCAGCAATGAACTCAAGGATTCCCTGCCCAGCCAACCTCCCAAAGTTCACACAAAGAGCCCTAAGCCCTCCTCCTTCTAAGGGTGGCTCATTGTCCTTTGCCAGACTGGAGCATGGATCTACCCACGTATGATGGTTGCTGTTCCTTTTCTTCAGATATCTTACTATAGAAGAAAACCCTGAGGGAAGTGTGGAGCAATGTCGAAGTCAGGAAAGATTTTCAGGATCATTATCCACATTATAGTTCCTAGTAATCAGGGATACAGGTACTCACCACCTGACCATCAGTCCATGCTCCATGAAGTTCTTCAGGTTAGGAAGGGTTTGCCTCAAGTCTGGAGTCCCTAGTCCATGTTGGTATCTTAGCTGTAAAAGCAAAAGAAGAGAATTATAGGAAATTCTGGTAGATTATAGGCAATGCTTCAGAAAAACAAAGCACTAAAAACAAGTTGGTTTTGAACTCTGTAAGAGGAAAGTAAATGTATAATTTTGATATCAATCATATTGTGTCATCCACTTCCTAGGTGTTTGATATATGGATGAGCACGTGTATAAACATGCACATACATTTACCAGATGAGATGGTTTTAAAAGCAGCCTCATTTCCTGCTCCTTTGCCCCTCTGAACTTGGAGAAGAGTAGGAATGACCAACTGTGGAATCAGGATATTTCAAAGACCTCTGTATTTACCCTTCTTTGTTATTCCTAAATCCTGATAGGGTTTGCTAAAGCCAATTCCAAGGACATACACCATATTTCATTTTAGATATTGGCAGCTTCCCTTTCTTCACTGGTCCTTTCTCTTTGTATAAACAAGGGTAAGGACCATCTTGTATTCATTGCTGATTCCAACAGCATCTGGCATAGTGCTGGTGCTCAGTCAATACTGTTAAAAAATAAATAGGCCAGGCGCAGTGACTCATGCCTGTAATCCAAGCCCTCTAGGAGGCCGAGGCAGGTGGATCACCTGAGCTCACTAGTTTGAGACCAGCCTGAGCAAGAATGAGACCTTGTCATTTTATTTTCATTTTTATTTTCATAAAAATGAAAAACCGAGGCAAGAAGATCTCTTAAGCCCAAGAGTTTGAGGTTGCTGTGAGCTATGACACCACTGCACTCCACCACGTGACAAAGCAAGACTCTGCCTCAAAAAAAAAAAATAGCAGGATGCTTTTGATAGAGGCTGTACTCTCTGTTTCTCTTGGGTCTCCACCTTTCCTCTTTATCTAAACCACAGTGCACAGCTGGAGAGCCAGTAAAGGAAACCACCGGCTTATGGGCTAGACCTGCCCTTTGTTTGACTTATTTCTGCCAGGGCCAATTTTCCAAAATTAAGTGTCCTTCTGTGTAATTTGCATAACTTGCTAAATAGTTTTCACGCGTCCATTCTTTACCTCCTTTCACTGTGTCTCTGATAGCACCATTTGCTTCCTTAACTGGCCACCACAGAGAACCGAGGGAAGTAGGTGTGCACCTTTATACGCATGCTCATTCTCACATCAAGTACACTGTAAGTGGACAACATGGCCCTGAAAAAACATGTTTTCCAAATGACATAATATACCAAGGGTGCCAAAATGTGTACACATTTTGGGAAAGAAAAAAATAGTATTAAAATTGTAAAACTCAAAATATACCAGTAACAAAAGAGGAATACAAGTCACGTTTGAGCACCTCTTGTAATTTCAGAAGTCAAATGTGACCTGAGTATTATTTTCATGTAAGTTTTTCCTTTCCTAAAATGTGTATACATTTTTTGGTACCATCTGCATATGAAGAAAGTTTACAAACTATATACTGCACAAATATGAAGGAGTATCAGTTTTTCAGCACTTAAACTTAAGGATGGCTCAGGCAAACTTTTAAATGTTTTTCTTTCTCGGGCTTGGTGCTGGTAGCACACTGGTTACGGTGCCAGCCACATACACTGAGGCTGGCGGGTTCGAATTTGGCCTGGGCCAGCTAAACAATGACAACTACAATAAAAAAATACTTGGGCGTTGTGGCGGGCGCCCATAGTCCCAGCTACTTGGGAGGCTGAGGCAAAAGAATCGCTTAAGCCCAAGAGTTTGAGGTTGCTGTGAGCTGTGATGCCACAGCACTCTACCCAGGGCGACATAGTGAGACTCTGTCTCAAAAAAAAAAAAAAAAGTTTTTCTTTCTTAAAAAATAAAACCAGTACAAACAAAAAAGAGTAAGTTTTCTTTGGTTTGAATGTAGAATTCAAGTGATTTTTCTGTGAGTGACATTTAACAGAGAAAGAGTTCTTTCTCACTGATACTGAGCTTTTAAAGAAAAACTCCAAACTTAACAGGTCTTGGGAATGATCTGAATGAAAACACACATGAAGTCTGGAAGTAGAAACATACAATGTTAAAACTAAAAGGTATCTTGAATATTTAAGCCGATCCCTTTCCTTTTGTAGATGAAGAAACTGAAGCCCAGAAAGGCAAAGTAAATCTCCAGGGCCACATGGTTCAATGGCAAAGATATCATTAGCCAGAGTTTCCTTCTCAGAAACCCCAGTACTCCACCATCTACTCCAAAGTCTAAGAAAACTTAGAACAGTATTTGAGAAGACAGAGGGAAAATATTCTTTTCCTTTTTCAAACCTAGCTTGGTGACCTAAATCACCTCCTGAGATTTGCTGACCTTGAATTGTAAGATCTACCCCATATGAAATGACATCATTTCTTGTATTAACATAAACACATTTTTTCCATACATTGATAAAAGCAAAATGGCTGATATCCCAATATGACATTCCTGAATTCATTGTTTCAATAAAAAAGTAAAATTGTTTACACATGGCATGGAAATTTCACCTGTGATTCATACTGAAAAATATTAAATATCAAAAAACCATACTGAAACCCCACCAAACTGTATGTGTCTGAGCCAGTACATAGACAATTGCCTGCCCCAGACTCCACACTGGAAGGTGGGTGTTGAATTCTTTTCAGAGACCACAGTGAACATTTTTCTCCAAGTCTGACTTCAGCCAAAAAAGGAAAATGTGGAAATTTCAAGTCTCCACCCAAATCTTAACTCTTCATTTGCTGCATTGCACTATTATTTTTTTTTTATCATAGACGCTTACAATTTTATAGCTTACAGAGACGCTAGAGATCATCTTTCTGCAACCTTCCTTTTATAAGGGAAGAAACTCCTAAAGGCAAGTGTCCTGCCTAAAGTCACAGAAGGACAAAGCCAAGGCTAGAACCTCTTAATCACAGCCCTAAATTTTACCATATCACCCTTTAAATTTTCCAAACAGAGAAATGAAAAAGAAATGCATACGTTTTATATATATATATATATATATGTATATATATACATGCATAGATATGTTATTTTTATAAATAGTACCAGTACTATTTAATAAGTCTAAACCACTATAAGGTTTTTTTTTTTTTTTTGAGACAGAGTCTCACTTTGTTGCCCTTGGTAAAGTACTGTTGTGTCACAGCTCACAGCAACCTCAAACTCTTGGGCTTAAGCAATTCTCTTGCCTCAGCCTCCCAAGTAGCTGGGACTACAGGCACCCGCCACAATGCCCAGCTATTTTTTGTTGCAGTTGTCACTGCTATTTTAGCTGGCTGGGGCTGGGTTCAAACCCATCACCCTCGGTATATGGGGCCAGCACCCTAGCCACTGAGCCACAGGCGCTGCCCCACTATAAGGTTTATAAAGAAAAAATAGCAGTTCTCTGCTCTTCTGTGGCAGTACCACTGTCAGCTGTTTCTTCTTTACCGTCATATTTCTAAATAATACGCTTATATTAATTTTCCTATCACCCTTTCCATTTTAGACACCATCTACCATATTTCTACCATGCAAGATGAGGATTTAATTCTCTTACACCACTCCTCTCTCACATAAACATTTTATCCCCTCTTCTATATGTGACCTACTGGCTTTTCATTAAAGCACATGACACCTTGACTCTTTACTTTCTCCCCACTTCCCCTCTTCATTCTCTCAATATATTCAATGTCTCATGTTTTATCAGTTCAAGATTTAGCATTTACCTCTTTACACCTACATAAATACTGTTTACTGCCAAGCCATGTATTTTGTTTATTTTGCTTGTTTTTCTAGAAGTAGTTTTCTCTTTTTTTCCTACTACCTCTTGAGTTTTTCTATGTTCCTATCATTGGTACTCCCCAAACTCTAACAAAACCTTAAAATTCTTTTCAATCTAACTGAATATACCATATAATGAGTCAAGTCTACTTTCCCCTTAAAGATGTGTCCCCTGGAGCCCCCTCCCTTTGCTCCAATGTGAATTGGCTGATAGTTTGATATGCTGTACTGCTATCTTCACCATCACCCTGGAATTTTTGCTAACTTCTCTCCTGTGCTGAGACTGTGTTTTACCTAGATCTCATGTCTTCTTTCTTGATTTACTGCCTCATCTTGGTGGAGCATATCCTATAATATCTTTCTGGGAAAAAGCAGCACAGGAGGTAACTTTTTTGACACCTTAAATATTTGAAAATATCTTTATTCTTACACTTGAATGATAGTTTGCCTGGGGAAAGAATTCAAGGCTGAAAATAATTTTCCTTAGCTATTTCCAAAGTATTGCTTCACTGTGATTTAATTCTGCACATGGCAATTAAGAAACCAATTGAGAAATCAAGTAAGATTCTGATTCTTTGTCCTTTATATGTGAGCTGATTCTTCTCTCTGCAAGTTTTTAGGATTTTCTTCTCTAATCTCAGTATTCTAAAATTTCAGTGATAAGCCTTCTTTTGGGTCTCTTTTTATTTACTGGGCTGGGCACTTAGTAAGTCCCTTCAATATGAAAATGCTTATTTCCTAATTCTGATAGTTTTCTTATACTACTATTATTATCATCTCCTCCTCCTTCATTTTCTGGTACGTCTGGGTTTGCTTCTTTTTTCCTTTTTTTTTTTTTTTGAGACAGAGTCTTATTTTGTCGTTCTGGGTAGAGTACCATGGCATCATAATAGCTCACTTTTGGGCTTGAGCAATCCTCTTGCCTCGGCCTTTCAAGTAGCTGGAACTACAGGTGCCTGCCAGAATGCCCAGCTAGTTTTTCTATTTCTATTTATTTATTTATTTTGAGAGAGTCTCACTATGTCATCCTCAGTCGAGTGCCATGGCATCACAGCTCACAGCAATCTCAAACTCTTGGGCTTAAGTGATTCTCTTGCTTCAGCCTCCCAAGTAGCTGGAACTATAGACATCTGCCACAACGCTCAGCCATTTTTTTTTTTTTTTTGCAATTTTTGGCCAGGGATGGGTTTGAACCTATCACTTCTGGCATATGTGGCTGGCGCCCTATTCCTTTGAGCCAGAGGCACTGCCCCACTCAGCTATTTTTAAAATTTTGCCATTATGATTACCGGGTCTTGTTTCTTCTGTTCTTTTCATCATTGTGCTTTTATGATTTTTATTTTTATTATTTTTTAAGAGACAGACTCTTACTTTATCACCCTCGGTAGAGTGCTGTGGCATCACAGCTCACAGCAATCTCCAGCTCTTGGGCTTAGGCGATTCTCTTGCCTCAGCCTCCTGAGTAGCTGGGATTACAGGCGCCTGCCACAATGCCCAGCTACTTTTTTGTTGCAGTTTGGTCAGGACTGGGCTTGAACCCACTACCCTCGGTATATGGGGCTGGCCCCCTACCCACTGAGCAATAGGCGCTGCCTGCTTTTACAATGTTTAAATTATCTTCATTAGTAGCATTTCAGTAGGGAGGTGACATAAATGAGCATATTCAAATAATTTATGATAAAGTCCCCTTTATATACTACATAATGGTTTTTTTTTTTTTTTTTGAAACAGAGCCTCAAGCAGTCCCCCTGGGTAGAGTGCTGTGGCTTCACTGCTCACAGCAACCTCCAACTCCTAGGCTCAAGCAAGTCTCCTGCCTCAGCCTCCCAAGTAGTTGGGACCACAGGCGCCCACCACAACGCCTGGCTATTTTTGGTTGCAGCCGTCGTTGTTTGGTGGGCCTGGGCTGGATTCGAACCCGCCACCTTAGATGTATGTGGCTGGTGCCTTAGCCACTTGAGCCACAGGCACCAAGCCATAATGATTTTTTAATGTAAGCTAACAATTCTCCTTATAGCTTTTTACACATTAACCACTCTGGCAGAGAACTCTCTTTCCTGTTTCCCTCCCTCTCCAGGCATCCTACATCTGGTCATGTTCTATCCATTCTGAAAGAATCAATACAAGTTCTGCTTCTTGTAGGAAGCTCTCTCTGATTACCCAGGATAATAATGGGGTATTTTGCAACTCATCCCAAATCCCTTCTTATATTTCCGTTCCATTTGCGGTCTTTGGAAAGCCTTA
>CAUYQV010037453.1:0-13224 GCA_963574575.1 Galagoides demidoff
ACAGATATTAGGAATCGAATAGAAAACCTGGAAATGAAACCAACAACTTGCAGCCACCTAATCTTTGATAAACCAAACAAGAACATCCACTAGGGGAAAGACTTCCTATTTAATAAATGGTGCTGGGAGAACTGGATATCCACATGTAAAAGATTGAAATTGGACCCGCACCTTTCTCCAGTCACAAAAATTGATTCAAGATGGATAAAGGACTTAAATTTTAGGCATGAAATAATAAAAAATCCTCAAAGAAAGAATAGGAAAAACACTGGAAGATATTGGCCTGGGGAAAGACTTTATGAGGAAGACTGCCATGGCAATAGCAACAACACCAATAATAAACAAATAGGATTTAATGAAACTGAAAAGTTTCTGGTTTCTGTATAGCCAAGGAGACAAGAACCAAAGCAAATAGACAACCTATTCAATGGGAAAGGATATTTGCATATTTTGAATCAGACAAAAGCCTAATAACCAGGATCTATGCAGAACTTCAATTAATCTATAAGAAAAAAACCAACCAATCAATGGGGAAGAGACATGAATAAAATCTTCTCTAAAGCCGATAAACAAATGGCTACTAAGCATATGAAAAAATGCTTATCATCCCTAATTATTACAGAAATGCAAATTAAAACCATCCTGAGATATCATCGAACCCCAGGGAGAATGTCCTATGCCACAAAATCTCAAAACTACAGATGCTGGTACAGATGTGGAGAGAAAGGAATGCTTTCGCACTGCTGGTGGTACTGCAAACTAATACAAACTTTTTGGAAGGAAGTATGGAGAAACCTTAAAGACTTCAACCTAGACCTCCCATTTGATCCTGCAATCCCATTACTGGGTATCTATCCAGAAGGAAAAAAACCCTTTTATTATAAAGACACTTATACTAGGCTGTTTATTGCAGCCCAATTTACAATTGCTAAAATGTGGAAGCAGTCTAAATGTCCTTCAACCCAGCAATGGATTGGTAAGCTGTGGTATATGTATACCATGGAATATTAGTCAGCCATCAAAAAATAATGGAGATTTTACAGCATTTGTACTAACCTGGATGGAGGTGGAATATATTATTCTCACTGAAGCATTACAGGAATGGAGAAGTAAGAATCCTATGTATTCAACTTTGACATGAAGACAATTAATGACAATTAATGATATGGTGGGGCGTGGGGAAAGGGGAGATCAGACAGAGAAGGAGGGTGGAGGTGTGGGCAAGGAAAAAAAAAGAAAGAAAATAGTAACTAATTCTCATATAAATTGTATTTAATTTTGACCAAAGTACATTACTTAAACATTAATTTTTAATTCAACATGTTAATATATTGTTTATCATATTGCATCCTCATTTATAAATGAAATATGTTTGTAATTTCCCCTTTATAATAATATATTTTCTCCAATTTTAATATCAGGTGTATCAAGATTAAGTAGAATGATCTTGAACTATTTCTTTTTCTATTGTCTATAAGATTTGGCATGATCTGTTTTTTTGAAATTATCTTTTACTTTTATTTATAAATATTAGTTGTCTATTTTTTTGAGACTTTGGAAAAAACAAAATAATAAGAAGTAACTAATCAAAGTATTCTATAATAGACATACTCTTATCTGTCAATGTGAATGTTACTTTCTTTGCATTATTACTATTATTATTGCTTAATATTTCATTGCAGCAATCATCTGATTTCTTTTCTGAATGTATTTATCTTCATTTGTTCTTTATGAGGTTTTTTGTTCTCAGTCCTTATGTTAAACATTGTTATTGTCATTACATTTAGCCTTTTTAATTCTGTGAAGGCAAAAGTGGAAACCTAATACACACATGTATAAGTAAGAAAAATAAATAAAATAAATGTGCAAAAAAAAGAAAAAGAAATGGTGCTAATTTTCTAAAATATATAAAGGATTCTTAAAAATCACCAAAAAACAAACCAATGACTCAAGTGGAAAATAAACAAAGAATATGATCCAACTCTTGCCAGTAAAGAAAAGAAAAAACTCCAATGAGTCTTAAAACCTATAAAGGGATTCAATGTTACTCATAATTATATAAGAGATGCAGGTTACAATTCCTGGGAGGTGACCTTCTGCACCTGGAAGAAATCAAAGTTTGGTAGCGGTCAGTGTGGGGAAACAGGCATTCTCCTTGCTGGTGGAAGAGAAGTGGGAATTAGGTCAAGAGCCTCACATAATGGAAATCTCTGTGAAGGGCACTCTGTAAACGCATGTGCCCTTTGACCCAGCTATTCCATTTCCAGGAATTTATGGTACAAAAGATGTTCCCATGTACAAAATGACATGTGGACGCGGTCATTCATTGCAGCCATGTCTGAACTTCCAAAAGGTTGCAAACATCCCAAATATCCATCAATAGGAGATTACTTAAATAAATTATAGCACATCCACATGAAAGAATACTGTGCAGCTATTTAAAAAATAAAGAAGCTCTTTATGAACTGATATGGGTAACCACTGAGATAGATCGTCAAGGTATAATAAAAAGCAGGGCTGAAAATAGTGTGTTACAAATGGAAAAGAGAAGTAAGTACACTGTAGGCTCGGCGCCTAGAGCTCAGTGGTTAGGGCGCCGGCCACATACACTGGGGCAGGCCGGTTCAAACCTGGCCCAGGCCTGCTAAACAGTGACAACTGCAACAACGACAAAAATATAGCCGGTCATTGTGGTGGGCGCCTGTAGTACCAGCTACTTGGGAGGCTGAGGCAAGAGACTCGCTTAAGCTAGGGTGACCTGATGTCCCGCTTCTGAACAATTTGTCCCGAGTCCCGCAGCATTTTAAAAAAGTCCCGATTTTTGGAAAGGATGTATGAACGGGCAGGAGAACAAGAGGGAATATATGGTTTTCAGCTGCCATGTGGCTGTTTTGCCAGAATATGAGTTTTATATTATTTTTGTTAATTTTATAATGTTAAACTGTAATAATAACAAATAATTGCTGAGAAGTGATTATCAAGAACTGCTTATGAAAGTCTGCATTGTTGTCAGGCCCGGCCCGGCCCCGGCCCCGCCCCTGCCCCACCCCTGCCCCACCCCCATCCTCCCCTATGTTGTCCTGCCTTACGGATGTTAAAATCTGGTCACCCTAGCTTAAGCCCAAGTTTTGGAGGTTGCTGCGAGCTGTGATGCCACAGAACTCTACCCAGGGCAACATAGTGAGACTCTGTCTCAAAAAAAGAAAGAAAAGCAATGCACTATAATACACATCTGCTCGTGTGTACTAGTTGGTCATCAGAAACAAGTGCTAACAGTGGTTAAATATCCAGCAGAAAGAGTGGTGTCGGAACATCCCACCTACCATCTATCTGCTGCTTTAACTTTTAATGGTGAGACCTTCGTGATGCTCAAAGCTGTGCTGTCTACCTGACCACCAGGGCACCCCTAAGAGCGGAGAAGAGTGAAAGGTACTCCAGGGAGGGGGGAGCACTTCCTAAGGAGTCCTTGAAACACAGCCTTTGAAAACATGCCGAGTCTCATTTTTATCTTAATTGGCGCAGATTTGTAATCTAGTTAACAACATATTTGTGTCAATGTTAAGATAAAAAAATAACAATAATGTTCTTCTCTCCAATTTCAGAAGCACGGGAGAAGCACTTAGGCCCCATACTCCTCTTTGAATTGCCTGCTTTGTGTCCTTGATCTCTCCTCTGGAGCTCCCAATAACACCAAAACAACTGAGACTCCGCAAGCACCAGGCTTTTTGCTTAAGTGTTCACAGCAATCCTAGATGTGAAAATTCTTATTCTCCTCACTTTTAAAATGAGGAAGCAAAGCCTCAGAGAGGTTACACTTGCATGACTTCCAGAATCACACAAAGCTAAAAAGTGGAAAGGCTGAAATTCCACTGCAGAATGATCTGACACCATAGTTATTTCTTTCTCTATATCAAACAACTTCCCATTTCTCCCTCTTCTGTTCCATGACACCCAGTTAAGACTCTCTCTCTTCCTCTCTCTTTGTTCTCTTCCTGGGCCTCCTACATGAAATATTACTCATACATTCCTCTGGCTTCAGGGTCTAGTGCTTCTCCATCCTGACTGTGCACTTGACTGTCTTGGGGAGATTTTTCAGACATACCCACACCTAGAACTCACCAACCAGACGCTCTGCTTTAAGTGATCTGGGACAAGGTCTGGGAACCAGTATTTTTCCACCCCTCACTTGCACCCCAGGAGAGTTTTATTTAGCTAGGTATCTCTGGGGACCAGCAGGCACTCATTAAATATTTGTTGAATGAATAAATGAATGAACAATCGACCTTGCAGTTAAGATAGAAGCCAAAACTTAGTTAAGACAATAAAATGCAAGCAGTCTTGAAAGACAAAGGCAAGGTGGAAGCTGGGTACAGCTGCAAAGTCATGTTGGCTGCTGCTGGGACTCTGGAGGAGACGGAGGCTGCTTCCCTGTGACCCAGTCCAGAGCCCCACACAATGGAAACTATAAATAGCAGCCCTGAATCACATGAGGGTTATGTAATATAAGGTTCACAGAGCACACTGCCTTTATCACTCAGGCTTAAGTTGCACTGCAATGGAAACTCAGCTGATGCCCTATGTATTAGTTTCTCTAAAAGATGAAAAGTCTCCCTGCTTTTGCCCAGATCATCTATAGGGCCACATTTGAGGCAGGGTTGCTGGGGCCTTCCCTGCTATGAGATCCCTGCTGTCTTCCCAGATAACAAGTAGGCAATTTCAGCAAAAGAATTATTTCTGTTTGTAAAGCTCAAACCAGGATTTCCCCCTGATGAAGCGAGAAGGCGGCACTTATCAGCGTTTCAGATGGTTGGGAGCACTAGGGACGGCTGCACTGGTGTGTACAGTTCCAGAGAGATCACCCCATTTGTCCCAGTAGACATCTGCTGTCATCTGAAAAGCTTTTGTGAAACCCCTAAATCTACTCTGAGCCATCTAACTCGATTTGAAGAGGTTTGTGGTGAACCCAGACTCTGAATACACACTTTATTCTCACTGGTTGGTAAAAGAGGACTTAGACATAAATTTTTCCATGAGCAAAAGAGCACATGTGCTGTGGCAGAGACCGCACCCACCTTCTCCAGTTCTCCTCCACTGTGTAACTAGCCCTCATCTCCCAGCCTCGCTTGCACTTGGGCATGGCATGTGACTGTTCTCACAGAAGTGAGAGGTGTGAGCAGATGGGAGGGGTGCTACATTCAGACCCAGCCACACAAAGTTTCTCAAGGTGCTGGAGGGTTGGAATGGAGAGATACCTCCTAGGACCATTCTGGAAGCCATGGGTTGAATATGCTGGAGCATCACCAGTCTGAGTCCCTAAATGATTATCTGCAGGGGAACAACCCTGCCATCCTCTCTATCCCAGCACTGTCATTAAAGCAAGAAATAAACTTCTATTGTGTTTGAGGCATGATACACTTTAGCAGTGTTTTTCAACCTTTTTCATCTCATGGCACACTTGAACCTATAGGTAGACTTCTGTAGCACATTTAAATTATGTTGATCAAAAATAAGAGTAAATATAAATATATGTATATACTTACTGTGCTTTGAACTTCTTTCAAAAATAATTTAATTAATGATCTTTAAAAGTTTGGCGGTATACCCAAAATCCTCTCATGGCACACCAGTGTGTCACAGCACACCAGTTGAACATCATTGAACTATAGGGTCTATTTCTTACAGTGGTTGGCCTTCTCTATCTAATTGCAAATGTTATTAACATGCCCTTACACATTGGCATTAAGGACAGGAATTCTTCACTTGCTTTGGAAGGAAAGATCCCCCAGAATGACCTATGCAAAAACTACTTTGCCAGCCTGGCTTTGCCCCCAGGAGGTCTTGGGATATGATACACCCGGCAGGCAGTCTTTCCATTCGAAAGCCAGGAGTGGATGTTTGCAAGGATCCTTTAGTTTATGTCTGATGTAGATGAGAAAATTTCCCAAATTCTGTCTCAAAACATGGACGACGTTCCAAGCAAAGGCTTTAGTCACAGCCTGAACTAGAGGAAAGGGATACTTCAAATAAAATTCACATTACACAACAGATGGTCTTCCAGAACATTTGTGCAAAATTGAGATGTTTTATGAACCTGGTCACACATCAAGAATACAAAAAAGAATCTATCGTTAAATATTTTTTTTGGCATTTATGACCAGTCACAGTGGCTCATGCCTGTAATCCTAGCACTCTGGTGGGCCAAGGCAGGCAGATCGCCTGAGCTCAGCAGTTTGACATCAGCTTGAGCAAGTTTGAGACCCTGTCTCTACTAAAAATAGAAAAGTTAGCTGAGCATTGTGGCAGGTACCTATAATCCCAACTACTCAGGAGGGTGAGGCAGGAGGATCACTTGAACTCAGGAGTTTGAGGTTGCTGTGAGCGAGGCTGACACCATGACACTCGTCTGGGCAACAGAGGAAGACTTTGTCTCAAAAAAATAAGATCTTCTTACAGTTTAAATCATCATAATCTACTTTCTCTGCCTAAGCACTTTTTGAATTAACATGGATTTAGAGCTTGTTTTAGTGAAACACAACCTATATTTTGCAGAAGCTATCAGTGATTCCACTGAGATGTGGGCAAGAGCAGAATGGAAAAAAAGGTGACAACACTTCAGATAAAAGTGAAAAATAATCTGCCGTCTAAGAACCAGTTGTGATATTACAGACAGAATTCTGGGGCAAGAAAGTAGGCAAAGAGTGTCTGGCACACAGACACTAGGTGAACGAGAAGAAGTCACACTTATCTGTGAAGTTGGTGGGGCTTGCTCTGGAATTAACAAGTGGGGGACTCTGCTGGACATTCGTAGCCAAATGGAAATGTCTGGCGGCACAAGAGATGGGAACTCAGGGCCCCAACTGTTGAGCTCCTCTAACTCCGCCCAGAAGAGGAGCAAAGCCCCCAGGGGCAGTGATGAAGGATGGTACTTACTGGGAACAAGTGGGAAGTAACTTGGGAGAAGAGCCCAACAACAACAACAACAAAGGGCTCTCCAAGTATAAGGGGAAACAGCAAGTTCTTAGAACTCTGGATCCTGACGGGAGGGAAGGGGCATATTCAGGTAAGAAGAAATCTATCCTTCCTCTGTGTTAGAAAGAAGATTTGGCACAGCCTGCAGACCTCATTTGAACTTTACCTTTCTAGAAACCTTGTCTAATTCTCTCCTCAGCCATTAGGCCAAATCTCAACTCAATGACTTTGGAAAGTTTCCCAAATGAACCTTTTGGCAGCGTTTGATAAACTGTTCAGAAAGAAGAGACAGTGGTGCTGTGGCTTTAGAGCAGTAAACTCTAAATTCTTAATTGCCTACGGCATCAACAGAATGCTATTAAATACACAGCATAACATATGGATATATATTCATAGAAGTATACACGTATACTTCTGCACTAACATATTATACATGATGTTAGCACATTCCCAATAACAGAAACATTAAAAGGACCCATTAAAAGAAATATTAAGGAATATAGAGTATTTTCTTCTGGTGCCCCATGTGAATCTTCTTGTTCACCTCATGTTGGACACCACTGCCTTAAATCCTGGTTCTAGAACAGAGACCTTGACTTACGAAGAGTTATTGTGGTTTCAAGAAGAGATGAAAAATTCTTGGCCATTACAGAGCTATCCCTGTGTCTTGGTTAAAAGTGTGGATTGCATATTATCTAATAATGCTGCACTTGAAATCTGCTGCTCATGTAACTAGAATGATGAGAAAATGGAGTTTCTTAAATGGATAAGGCATGTTTTATTTATCTTGTCTTCCTCTAGGGCTAGCAGGGTCCCCCAGGGGACATGCTGGGTCCTCAGTGATGCCTGTTTAATTCAAACACGAATGAACAAGTGATAAAATATGTAAAAAACATTTTTAGCCACAGGAAGAAGCACGATTAAGATGCAATTCTCACCTGTCAGTGAAAAATCTCCATCACATGTAAAAAGCACAACTTCTGCCTTGCCTACCATCTTGAACTCCCAGGACCAGAACTCAGCTAAAATTCTTCCTCATTTTTCATCAGGTCTCCTTCAAAGGCCTTTGGGGTCTAGACAGGTATGACATGTGTAGGACTAAAGAAGACCAACAAAAAGAAGAGAAAAAAAGAGAGAGAGAAGTGGAAATTGGCAAAATGGCGCATGCTTGAAGTTGATGGGAGTGGAAGTCTCTACCTCTATTCAGCTAAGTATTTTTCTTATCTGAGTGTCTGATGGTTTGGGGACTTGTCTCATTGACTACAGTGGGGGCTTAGAGAAGGCAGGGAGTGTAGGGTATTTCTTCTTTCTTTTGTCCTCCCTATGGTCTGGTGGAACGAAAAATAGACCTGAGGTCCAAACCCCTAACTCTTCTACCTAAACTAGCCGGATGGCCTTGGACGAGGTGCTGAACCTCTGTGGTCCTTAGTCTTTTCATCCAAGCTATGACAATAGTACAACCTCCCTCGGAGGGACACTGAGAAGAGCCAACAAGACTTTCGTGAACTGTGGTACTAGAACAAATGTAATTATAGGGTATATATTATTATAATTTAAGTAGTAAATACATACTTGTTGAAATCTCTTGAACTCATTAGAGAGGTGATAGAATTCCTTACGGTAGCCACACATTCCATATGTGCTGCTATTTAAGATTCCTTTAAAAAATAAAATGGGGAATACGCAGAAACAGATCAAAATGAAATATAGAGAGAGCACACATCAACACACATTGTCATCAATGAACATGGAAATGGTGAATGCTTGTTATTTCACGGCAAATTAATGCTTTTCCATTTTACAGCTTAAAATATTAATTGTATATGTTTTATTGGGACATTTGGTATATCTGTTGTAAAATATCAGATTCCTAAGCACTGTAATGGTTATCATTATATATGTTTGGGTAGTAGTATTCCTCTAAAATCTTTTTCCTTTTTTATGCTTTTCTCCAAATTTTCTTTAATAAGCACACATGAGCTTTTTTCTGATTCTGAAATATTTTTAAAAATCTTGTTTATACCCCAGTTTTACATCTGTCTTGGATTCGTGGCTAACCATAAACTTTTGTAAGAAAACTTAAAAATTTGGCTCGGTACCTGTAGCACAGTGGTGACGGCACCACCCACATACACAGAGGCTGACGGGTTTGAACTAACCCCGGGCCAGCTAAACAACAATGACAACTGCAACAAAAAATAGCCAGGCATTATGGCGGGCACCTGTGGTCCCAGCCACTTGGGAGGCTGAGGCAAGAGAACCACTTAAGCCCAAGAATTAGAGGTTCCTGTGAGCTGTGAGAGTTCCACAGCACTCTACCGAGGGTGAAATAGTGAGACTCTGTCTCAAAATGAATAAATAAATATTAAATAAAATAAACAGAAAACTTAAAGACTATTTTGGAAGGTAAAGAAGAAATTATCCAAATGACACAGTCAATTCATAGAAAATATTACATTAAATTAAAACCAGAGTTGACAATTCTTGATCAAACATCTCTTAAATCCATAGTTTATAAAAACTTGCTTGTATACTATGCTACTTTTGTGTAAAAACAGGGAAACAGAACAACAATTTTTATCAATGCGAGGATGAGAAGTGAGAACTCAGCTGACAAGAACAAAAAAGAAGCAAGACTTGTTTCTATTGTTTGAATTTTTAAAAAACATATACAAGGAGGAACTATTGTAAAACACACGTTATACAATCTCCCGACCTTCATTCTGCAGAGTCTGTCCTCACAGTGGGCTGACGCCAGAGGCTGCCACTGCCAGCGGAGAGATGAATGGACAGGCCTGCGCAGCCAGGATGCATCAGGCTGGTCCTAAATTCGTCCCTCGGCCTGCTGAGAAGTCGTGCTTGGATTTATCTGCTTCCCGTGGCAGCGCTGGGCTCTGGCCTCACAGTGCCAGAGTATTCTCTGCTTCAACCCAGCGTGGCTCTTGGCTGCCAGTTGGCCACATTGAACAGAGCTGGTTACGTTTCAGGAACTTGCCCTATCTATAAACTTTCCAAGCCAGGCTCAGTATAAACTGAAAGTAACATGTTCCCATGAGAGGCTTAAGTTCAACTAAGCCTGAAACACAGTTGGGCCAGAAGAGCCTGGGAGATGGTGTTCCCAGGGAAGCCACACACCCTGAGGTCTCCTGGAGAGGCTCTGCAGGAAGTGCAGCCTGAGTCCAGCTGTCTACACCGGAGGGAAATGCTGACATAGGGTTCCTTGGCTAGCCAGCTGTGGACCAGTCCTCTGCACGCACCTGTCTAAGGGATTGGATTGCAGAAGAGTAGTCTGGTCTGACAGCCGAGTTCGTGACTGACCAGTGGATCCTGTCACAGCAATGTTCTGTGTCACTACGGGAAATGTTAAAATTATGTGAGAACCACACTAAAATTAGAAACTTTTGTCTATGAAGATACCATTGAAAAATGACAAGACAAAAAATGAGAGAAGGCAGCAGGTGTGATGGCTCACGCCGATAATCCCAGCACTTTGGGAGGCTGAGGCAGGAAGCTAGCTTGACCCCAGGAGTTTGAGGCTAGAGTGAGCGATTATGAGGCCGCTGCACTCCAGCCTGGGCAGCAAAGTGAGAGACCCTGTCTCTTAAAAAAAGAGAATGGGAGAAGATATTTGCCTCATATGTAATGAACAAAGGATTTATATGTAGACATAAGTGATTCCTATAAATCAAAAGGAACCAAATAATCAAAAAATGGGCAAACAAATTCACGAAAGGGAGAAACTGAATGGTCAACAATATATTTTAAAAACCCTCAGTTTCAAGACAAAGAAACTAAAACTTCAGTGAAATACTGTTTGAGACCCATCAGACTGGCAAAACCCAACAAGTGTGACAATAGCTAGTATTGGTAGACTATCACTTTGAGAACTCACATACTGCTGGTAGATGGCTACACAGGCCTGGGACTCTGAAGAGCCATTTGGTGTTGAAGATGTGTACAACCTACTCATTAGGATGCAACCAAGAAAAATGTTTCCAAGTATTGAAACACAGGACTTGGTAGGGTGCCAGCCCCAGGTGGGTTCAAACCCAGCCAGGGCCAAAACTGAAAAAAAAAATAAACATAGGAGTAATCCAAGGAGTAAATTATCCCAATATTGAAGAATGGAGACATCAAACAGTAAACAGTGAGGCGACCAGGGATGAGCAACTTCATGGAGCCACAAAGCATCTAAGACAAAAGGGTGTGGGGCTATAGAAGCCCTGGAGTTAACTGGAGTTTCTGGGAGAAAGCTAGAACCAAGGTGGGGCTTCCAGTGGGCACTAGAGGTGCACAAGTGACACTGAGACAGAGGGAGGGACACAGCTCTCTGGCTTCTCGTCCCTGTCCCTTGCACTCTCCCACCAGCGCATTCCGGGGCTATACCCAGAAGTACACTTGGGAAAGGAACCTACGTGGGTGGGTCTGCTCCCTGAAAGGCAGAAAATAGGGGAAGGGTGAGGCTCGGATCTGCAAAACAAACAAAGACCCTTGCACATGAAGCAAATGGGGACACACGTAGTAAAACTGATAGGCCCCCTGTTCAGAAAGACAATGCATGAGAAACAAGCGCCTGTCTGCAGGAGAGACAGATGAATTATAGTCAAGGCATCCAGTGAAACACCGTCAGCAGTGAAAGCAGATGAACTATAGCTGCATTTATCAACATGGAGAAATCTCACAAAGTGGAGCCAAACAAAATAAATTTCAAAATATATCTTGTAATATAATTCATATGCAATATGATGATGACAGATTGTAAAAGTTGAAGAATGTAAAGACATAAAGAAATCTTTATTTGAGTGGGGAAAGGGGATTTGATCAGGGAGAGAGATGATAAGGGTTTTAAGTGTAATAATAATGAAGCCGGATGATGGATACATGGGGGCAATGTATAGTTATTTCTAATGTCTCTAAAATGTTTTTAATACAGAGGGGTCATAAAGTTCATATGCAATTTAAAACATGTTGTTGTCTACTTTTACTTACACATGAACTTTATGGACACCTAGTACATTAAATTTTAACTTTACAAAGGTGCTTGGGAGGATTATGAGTGATGTGATCCTGGTTACTCTAAGTGGTAGGAAGAGACTCCGTTACCTTTGTTTTGAAGGCAGGGCTTGTGACTGTCAAGTGCACACTGGCCCAAGACAGACCCTCTCCAACTTTCTCTTCCTCTTGGCCCCAATCTGGGGGCCAATCAACCCTTGCCCCAGTACCTCGGGACATGCAGGCAAGTCCCGTAGTGGTGGCACTGTCCTCACAGTCCCATAGATTTCATGGAAGAAGTTACACTCCCAGTCAGAGTCAGTTTGTAGTTTGCTCAGGTCCCAAGCAGGCACTGGTTCTGTCTCTTATGATGGCAAAGATGATGTTTCTGAGCTACTCAAGGGTTCCCTCTGAACCACTCCCCACAGGGGACAGTAGCCCTCCAAAATTCACCCTCCTCCAAATCTCCCTTCTTTTTTTTTTTTTTTACAGCTTTCATAGCGCCATATTTATTGATTAAAATAACTGGTAGCAAATAATATCACTTTGTGGAATCACAACAAACTCATTAATTTCTTTTTAGTGTAAATATCTTAGTTCCGCATAACTTGAAAAGGATCTTCACATAAGATCTTTAACTTAATCAAGTTTGATATGGATAACTGGAAAACTTCAGAACGCCAAAACAGATAATCCTGAGAGGTTCATTATTGCAAAGAAATATACTACTACTTAACTGCTTTTTGTAAGCTAAAAACCTTAGTTAATTAAGAAAAAAAATGACAAGAAGAATGTAAAATCTTCATTACCAAAATTTTTACCATGTGTCTGTTACTATGTTTCTGAAGGGATAAACAACCCTTCAGAGCAATGTAAAGACTAATTTAAAATGCTATCCCCCACTCCCACTCCCATTCACTGCTCTATATAAGTCTTTAGTCAGGAAGACCACTGACCTTACAGTACTGACTCCGTATTCCACATTATAAGGAGAAACTTCATACCAAACCATCCACTCATTCAGGCTTACTAAGGGTCTAATAATGTTCAAGCACTGTGTTATGTCAATCTATGATGATGATGAAGCATCCCTCCTACTTCAGATTTTACAGTCAAGTAGGAGAGACTTCCATTAATCAACTTCTCTCAGGAATGTTGCAGATCGTAGAGTCTATTTCTCCTTTGGGTGGAGAGTATAACATATTCTTTATTTAATACAATAAGTGAATATTACTTTAAAGTGATGTAAAAGAACTCTTCTAA
>CAUYQV010037454.1:0-13671 GCA_963574575.1 Galagoides demidoff
CCCAGCTACTTGGGAGGCGGAGGCAGGAGACTCGCTTGAGCCCAGGAGTTGGAGGTTGCTGTGAGCTGTGATGCCATGGCACTCTACCCAGGGGGATAGCTTGAGGCTCCGTCTCAAAAAAAAAAAAAAAAAAAAAAAAAAAAAGAACTGTCTAATCCTGCCTAAGCCTGACTCTTATACTAAGTACTCAGGCCTCTCTGAGCTAAGCCTCACTTCCCTCATCTGTGAAATGGAAACACTGATAATACTTACCATGTAAGATTGTAGTAAAGATCAAATGAGATAATGTGTGAACAGCTCTTAGAATAGTGCCTAACTCGTGGCAAGTCAGCAATGAATGTTAGCTTACGAGCCCTCTTGTACAGAGGAAGAAAACATTTTCTGAGCTCCTGCTATGTGGTAGGTACTTTGCCTATGTACTATCTCATTTAATTCTCACAACCCAGTGAGGAAGATATTCATTACCTACAAAAACTAAGGTTCTAACAGGTGAAGTGGCTTCCCCAAAGTTGTACAGCTAGGGACTGATGGAGATGAATTTCAAACTCAAGGAGTTGTATAGCTTCAAAGCCTATGTTAGTTTTTGTTTTGTTTTGGTTTTTTTGAGACAGAGTCTCACTTTGTCGCCCTTGGGAGAGTGCCATGGCCTCATAGCTCACAGCAACCTCAAACTTTTGGGCTTAAGAGATCCTCTTGCCTCAGTTTTTCATTTTTAGTACAGATGGGATCTGACTCTTGCTCAGGTCAGAACTCCTGAGCTCAAGCAATCCACCTGCCTCGGCCTCCCAGAATGCTAGGATTATAGGTGTGAGCCACTGCACCCGGCCTCAAAGCCCACGTTCTTCAGTGTTATTACTATTATTACACTTCCTACAATTATTACTAATAAGTAACCTTTTTAAGATTCACAGATAAATTTCCCCTAACTTAGAGAATAAATTTAAAACCCCTTAATCAGGCATTCAAGGCTCTATAATCACATTTGTCTCTACTTGCTTTTCCTTCATACCCTAGTTTGTATCCCAAGCCAGTCCCCTTCCTGGCATTAAACAAATTGGAGGCTAAATAAATTGGAGACCCTAGAGACTTACAGGAAAACCACAGAGAGGGCAAGCCCTTTCCCCAACTCTATTATTGCAAAGACAAGATGTTAGCTTGAAAGGAAACAAATGAAAGTGTTAGGTAAACACCTGAGCCTCAGCACCTGGTGGCTTGAATGTGCATGTTCTGTGATTGATCCTCTGCCCAGTAAGCAAACTCTCCTTTACCTGCCTGGCTGATTTCCAGATCTAAACAAATTCTGTCCTAGAAGCCACTAACCTCTCACTGCTAACCCAAAGCTAGCTTATTTTCTCAGCTGCAGAGAAAGGGTAGGGTTCAAGGGGTAGAGCAGGGTTCAAGGGCAGGAGAGAGAACATAACAGACCTCACTTGGCAGAGAGAGGAAAGATGGCCCTTTAGAAGCTGCTGGCCCTGCCAAATTGTAATGATTCTGCATCACAGTCACAACCCACCCTGTGCAGCAGCCCTGACTGTAACTAGAAGGGCAAAGGGCCCCTGCTGTAGTTAATATTCAAGTCCAGAAACGGTAAACAGAAAAGCACACACCATGGCTGGCTGGCATCCTGGAGGCACTGCAGCTTCATGCCAGCAGCTTTGAGAGGGAACAGAAACTGTGGAGTGTGAATCCAAAGAGTGGAAAGTCAACTGGAGGGGGAGAAGGCTGGGGGATGGGTGTGCTCCAACTTAATGGGTACAATGTTAGGGTGTATGGCACACATCTCGGGGGCGGGACACAATTATATGAGGGGCTTTACTTAACATGCAAACAATGTAACCTAATTCATTGTACCCTCAATTAACCCGAAACAACTTTAAAAAAGAAAGCTGGAGCAGGGAGGCAAGTACCCAGCCAACACCCCCACCCCCAGAAGTCTGGAGAGTTACCTACCTGGACAGGCCCTGGCGACTTCCTGGAGGAACATCCTAGTGTGTGAACCAAAGGGTAGCTGGAATACAAGGCTGAGCTCCGCTGTGTCCAGCTGGACAGTGACATCTGAGCCTGCACAAAAGAGACAGAAAATGAGCCCTTGGAGCCAGGAGCTAAATGCTTTGATGCATCTTAAGGCTGCAGTCCCCAGAATGGAAAGTCAGCAGCCCAGGCTCCCCAAACCCCTTTAGTCCTTAAGCAACTCACTTATGGATGCTGCTGGGACAATAAGGATAATAAGGGAATCCTCTGTACTAAATTAACATCATTCCCATTTATAGAGGAGGTAGTCAGTAAAACCTCTTTACTGAAAAGTCAGTAAACCTCACCACCGCAGTACTAGATGGAGCTGGGAGAGAATAGGTTCTGTGGACTTGTCTTTTCCTCTCCCACTGGAATGAAAAGCACACAGAGGCAGCAAGAGGGGCTGTCCATCAGTCAGTCCACCTGACTGTGCCAGGAACCATGCAAGGTGCTGGGAAGACCATAGCAAGGAGAACAGATGTGGGGCTGTCTTCAAGGAGCTAGACTGTGGAAGGCATCTTAGGCATAGCATATACCGAGTACCAGGCATGTAGTGACACTCAATAATGTGCTGAGGCCAGGTGAAGTGGTTCATGCCTATAATTCCAGCACTTTGGGAAGCTGATGCAGGAGGATCACTTGAGCATAGGAGTTCACGGCTGAAGTGAGCTATGATTGTGCCACTGCACCCCAGCCTGTGTGACAGAGCAAGACCCTATTTCTCTCTCTCTCTTTGGCACACACACACATACATAAAATAAAAAAATAAAAAAATAAAAAGGGCTAAACTAATGAACAAACAGAAGCAACCTAGCAGAGTGATTAAGAACTAGACACTGGGCTCGGCGCCTGTGGCTCAAATGGCTAAGGTGCCAGCCATGTACACCCAAGGTGGCGAGTTTGAATCCAGCCTGGGCAGCCAAACAACAATGATGGCTGCAACCAAAAAACAGCTGGGCATTGTGGCAGGTGCCTGTAATGCCAGCTACTTGGGAGGTGGAGGCAGGAGACTCACTTGAGCCCAGAAGTTGGAGGTTGCTGTGAGCCGTGATGCCACGGCACTCTACCCAGGGTGACAGCTAGAGGCTCTGTCTCAAAAAGAAAAAAAAAAAAAAGAAGAAGAAGAACCTAGGCTCTGGCTGGGTGCAGTGGCTCACACTTGTAATCCTAGCATGGTGGGAGGCCAAGGCAGGTAGACTGCTTGAGCTCACGAGTTCAAGATCAGCTTGAGCAAGAACAAGACACTGTCTCTACTAAACATAGAAAAACTAGGGTGGCGCCTGTGGCTCAAAAGGATTGGGCGCCGGCCCCATATGCCAGAGGTGGTGGGTTCAAACCCAGCCCCCGTCAAAAAAGAAAAAGAAAAATTAGCCCGGTGTTGTAGGGGGCACTTGTAGTCCCACCCTCCAGGAAAATTGCTTGAACCTAGGAGTTTGACGTTGCTGTAAGCTAGGCTGAAGCCACGACACTCTAACTTGGGCAACAGAGTGAGATTCTATCACAAAAAGAAAAAAAGGTCTAGGGTCTAGAGTCTAGATTCTGAATTTGAATCCTAGTTGCACCCCTTAACTACATTATTTAATTTCTCTGGGCCTCAGTTACCTTGTCCATAAAATGGGGGTGACAACAATGCTATAACCTCACTTCTCTTCCCGGTTCTCCCCGGAGTCGGGAAAAGCTGAGTTGAGAAGGGAAAAAAAAATGATAATCTCATAGGATTGTTACAAGAAAAGCCTGACATAATGTATATAAAGCTTTTAGCATAGTGCCTGGCACAAGGTAATAGTTTTTTTTTGTTTTTTTTTTTTTTTTGCAGTTTTTGGCTGGGGCTGGGTTTGAACCCGCCACCTCCAGCATATGGAGCCAGCGCCCTACTCCTTTGAGCCACAGGCGCTGCCCCAAGGTAATGGTTGATTAAATATTTGCTTCTATTATTATTATTACTGTCTAGCAAAGAAGACAGACATTAAATAGATCAATATGGATAATTAAATCACTATGAGTGACAGAGGGCTGAATGGGGAAAAGGCACGTGTATCAGTGAAATACAAACAATTTCAGGGGTTTAACGGAGGTTTTCTGGAAAGAGACATGCATGAAAGAGACACTCCTTCAGTGGGAGTTGGCTAAGTGAAAAGCAGTGTGAGGGGCGGCGCCTGTGGCTCAGTGGGTAGGGCACCAGCCCCATATGCCAAGGGTGGTGGGTTTGAGCCCAGCCCCGGCCAAACTGCAACAAAAAAATAACCAGGCATTGTGGCGAGCACCTGTGGTCCCAGCTGCTCGGGAGGCTAAGGCAGGAGAATCACCTAAGCCCAGGAGTTGGAGGTTGCTGTGAGCTGTGATGCCACATTACTCTACTGAGGGTGACATAGTGAGACTCTGTCTCAAAAAAAGAAAGAAAGAAAAAGAAAAGAAAAGCGGTGGTGAGGCTTTCTGGAGGTGGGAAAAGCACGTGCAAGGGCCCAGTGGTAACAGCCTGTGAAACAGCAGCATGGAAGAGAGTGATGGGAGATGAGCCCACAGAGCTGGGCAGGGGCTGAATCCGGCAGGGCCCTACCTGCCACAGGAAGGATATCAGTGGCTGCTCTTACTTTACACCATTCCTTTCACTAAAGATCCTGTACCCCACTGCCCCAGAGCAGGACACAGATAGAGAGGACCACTCACCAAGGATGTAGAGTTCACCATCTGGGGACACTAGGGAGAGGAAACAAGAATGACCTGAGCAGTTAATTGAGCACCCTAGCCCCAGCACTTACTCCCTTACTCCCGCTGTCCCCCCCCATAAGGGCAGAGATGACCTGGGGGGCCCAGAGGAGAGGGATTCATACCACCCAGCCCACTGCGGTACCTTCTTCCAGTGTAAAATCCCGTGAGATTGGCACTATCTGGTCCAGAGAGACATCATCCCCAGTAATGGCCATCCTCCGGTGCGTATATAGAAAGAGGCTAAGGGCAGGAAGCAGTGGTGAGGACAGGCCCACGGCCCCCGCTCAGGCCCATCTAGGAGGTCTTGGGTGCTCTCGCACTCCCTCCTGAGCTCCCGGCACACTGCTGGGGGGGACCTGGCTGTGCACACTCCTTGCCCATGGTGCCCTTCAGAGACAGCAGTTTTGGGGATGAGGTCATCAAAGCTCACCTTTTCTCTTTTGGGGGAGCCCCTGCCTTCGTTAGTGAAATACACATTGATCTATCCATGGTATATCTTAGCACTGTGTGTGACAGGAATGGTGCGACCTTAACCAACCCCTTTCTCGCCTTGAACCTCAGTTTTTCCATCTGTAAAATGAGGGTAGTGGGCTAGAAAATGTCTAAGGCCTGCTGCCTGCTAGCTCAGAGACCCTGAGGTTCGCTCACCAGCTATGAGACCTTTGGCAAGTATTATTTTCTGTCTCTGCTTCTGTGCGGTATGCAGGTATTATTAGGCAGCATTTATCAGGAATGTTCTATGTGCCTCATGGTGTTTTAAACACTTTGCACATCCTGACTCACTTTAATCTTTATTCTGGAGAAATTGAGGGACAGGAGAGCAAAACAACTTGCTCAAGATCAAGTGACTCATTAGCAACAAAGCCTGGATTTGAACCCTAGCAGACCAACCAACCACAAGGCTCAAGATTTCACTAATAGGCTTGGCGCCCATAGCACAGTAGTTACAGGGCCAGCCACATGCACCGAGGGTGGTGGGTTTGAACCTGGCCTGGGCCTGCCAAAACAACAATGACAACTACAACAACAACAACAACAAAATAGCCGGGCATTGTGGTGGGCACCTGTAGTCTCAGCTACTTGGGAGGCTTAGGCAAGAGAATCACTTAGGCCCAAGAGTTTGAGGTTACTGTGAGCCATGATGCCATGGCACTCTGTTTCACTAACATAGTGAGACTCTGTCTCAAAAAAAAAAAAGGCTCGGCACCCATAACACAGTGGTTACAGCACCAGCCACATACACCGAAGCTGGTAGGTTTGAACCTGGCCTGGGCCAGCTAAAACAACAATGACAACTGCAACAAAAAAGTAGCTGGGTGTTGTGGCAGGCGCCTGTAGTCCCAGCTACTTGAGAGGCTGAGGCAAGAGAATCGCTTAAGTCCACGCATTTGAGGTTGCTGTGAGCTGTGACATCACAGCACTCTATCGAGGGTGACATAGTGAGACTCTGTCAAAAAAAAAAAAAAGTTCTGACTAGTATGTGAAACTCTCTTCTCAAGAAGCTTCTTCCTCTAATTTTGAGGATCCTATGAGTTAACACATGTGAGAGGCTTAGAATATAGTGTTCAAAAAATATTAGCTATCATTGTGATAATTACTCTAGAGGACTCAGACCCTGCCCTTGGATGGATGATTGAAGTCCCACTGGAAGGTGCAGTGAAGAATAATATCCCATGACCGGGAGAGGCAGGGGCTGGGCCCCTCACTCACGCATGTTCTTGACCGCCACCATGCTCCGGGCTGTAGCGCACTAGCCCCAGGAGGCGGCTCTGCCGGCTGTCTCCCTCGCACAGCACACCTTGCACCGCATACTGCTCAGAGTCAAGGTAAAAACGAACTCAGAGCCAGGCCTCTCTCAACCCAGTCTCCCCTCTCCTCTTTTCCCCTGACCCCAGATTCACTGCATGACATTGGGCAAGTCACTTCACCTTTCTGAGCCTTCCTCCTCTGTGACATGGGGACAATAATCCCCAGCTTTATGCTTGGGTGGGAGCTCCAGGCCTCAGTACTTAGTAAATACTGGTTTCCTTTTCCCAGGAGTGCCCAGAGAGAGGAAGGAAAGAGAAGGGACACTGCGACATCTTCCCTTCCTCTTGTCGTGGGGGGCTGGGAGCTCAGTGCAGGGAAGGATATGATGATGCAATACTCCCTCTCCGCCAGGGTCTCCTGGATCGCCACAGACTGGTCCATGCTGGCCCCTGCAGAATGCACACACCCTGGGGAGAGCAGATGGGAGGCCCCTTTGGTCACCCAAGTTACCCATACCTCAGAGAGCTGGGGCATAGGAAGGAAAGGGGAAAGTAGAGAGGGAAGGCCTTGCCCGCCTCTTTCTCCTCCCAAGAAGAGGCCATTTAAGTTTCTAGGGATAGGCCCTTTGCCCCTGATAGGATGTACACTCTGTTTTACTGCCCTCTGTCCGGGGAGCATCTGGTTGTTCTTAAGTGGGGTGCAGTCTACTTGTTGGAAGTGTTACACCTGGTTCTGTGATTGGAGAAGGGGACCCAATCCCATTGCTCCTGGGACAGGGCTCTGCCTCCCTTTCGGGAGGGAGGCAAGCAATATTTGTCCTGCTGGTGCCTCTTTGGGAGGTGTCAGTGGTGTGTCTGTGTGGGGTTAGGGGAACATCCCTTTCCTCTTAGGAAGGGAATGTCCCATCCTGGAGAAGAAACCCGGGCCTGTTCCTCTTTCCTGGGAAACAGGAAAAGCATCCCCTTTGCCCCTCACTCTGACCAGCAGGCCCGTTGCATCAGCCATAGGGGGGGCTGGGGGGGTGTCTGGTCTGACAGAGACAGGACAGGACAGGGGTTCCAGCCCTGGGCCTGCCCGCTCCCTCCTGCCCAGCCCCAGCTTTACTGCTTTGAACTGGCTCCCAAACCCCTGGCCATTGACACCTACCTCCTGAGCTGTCACTGCTCGTTGGGTGCGCGGGACATTGCGCCGGGACAGCCCAGTGACTACGTTTCCCAGCGGTCCCTGCGCCAGGATAGTCAGCCTGCAAGTCCCAGCATGCCTAAGCCATTCAAGCGGGAGTCCCCCCGTCTCCATTAACCCCTTAGGTCCTGGGGTACGTTGAACTCCCTATTCTGAAAAGGTTTTCTAGTAAGTGCCTTAAGCTATCTCTGGCTCTCTGACTCATGGGGCCAGAGCACCCCATCCAGGGCCCAGAAGTAAGATGGTCACCTTTATGTTAAGGGAAGAAAAGAATGCATTTTTATTTTCTCCTTAATTCCATTCTCAGCTAGTCTCACTCCTAGGAGGGACTGCTCTATTGAAACTCTTCCCTCCCAAATAACTATGCTGTCTAGGTTAAAGGTTGGGGGAAGATGGAAGATGATGGTGAAGAACAATTACCTCCAGTTTCCAGGCAGAGAACAGGTTCAGAGAGGGTAAGCTATTTGACAAAGTTCCTCCAGCTAGAAAATGGCACAGCTGGAGGCTGACTCCAACTCCTGGGCCATTTACACAGCCACACACTGCCCTGAGTCCTTCCTCAGCCCACCCAGCCCTGCCTGCCGCACCAGGCTGTGTGAAGGTCCTGGATGTGCACCTTTTCATGTGTGGCACTATGATGACTGTCACCAGACTGTGGTGCAGGCCTCTATGAATACAAGAAGGCCCCAGCTCTTAGGACAGCCTGAAAGTGGACCAAGACCCTTCTCTCTGAGGCCTCAATTTCCCCATCTAAGATGAGGAGGCCGTTAAGGATGGATGAAAGGGCCAGCTCAGATAAGGGATTCTAGGGTGGTCCTCTCCCAGCCTGCTGGCCATTTCATGGGGTGTGAGCTCCCCAAGGACAGGGCTGTGCCTTTTCTTATGACCCCAGGAGTTTCTGGCACACATTGGCCCTCAGAACACATTTATTGAGTTAGTGAATTAATGAATTATTTTCATGAATATACCTTCTCTTAAGCTTTGACCCAAACTGAAGGAACATGCTAGTACTGGGAAGGGGTGACTGCTGTGATCCCCAACTCATCTCCCTTCCTCTTTCCCTAAGCAAGGTAACCGGCCCACTGACCAGTTCAACTTTGCATTTGTAGACCCCTTCCAGAAACATACCACCTTCTTCCCGATCTCCTCTACTGGAACATCCTGAGCACTAACAGAGCTCAAGTTTATTTGAATTCAGTTTGAAAGTCATGTGGAGGATGAGATTCAGAGCCTTAGAGATGAAGGGGACAGAGGTCACTGCAGAAAAGTAGGGGGCCCCAACTCTAGTTCTGCTTTCAGCATCAAAGGCTGGGGAGGAGGAGTCAGGAAAAGTGGATAGGATTGAGTGCATTTTGCAGATGACACTGTCTCTGCAGGGATTTGAGGTCCTCCCACTGGGACTAGGGCCTAGCAAGATGTTTTTTACCTTTCCGAACAAACCCCAGCTTCTTCCTAGGTTTGCTGCCCTCCAAGGAGGGTCTGTGTCCTGGACTAGGTCCTAGGAGGGGAGAAATGAGGCCCCTCAAGTCCGGGACTGCGGACTTGTACCAAAGATACAACTACCGGAATCAGAGCTGGGTGTGGATCTCGGGGCTTGCAGGGGTTATAGAGTCTTCTTGGTTTCTGTACCCTGATGCTGCTGGGCCCAGCTTGGGAAGCAGGAACAGAAGGAGGACAGAGCAGAAGAGCAGCAGTGTGGTTGCAGCCCGGACCCAGTGCAGGGGGCTCCTGGTGGCCCCTGGTGAGGCAGGCACCTGAGTTGGAGGCTTGACAATGCTCCTGGTAGCAGAGCTGAGCAAGTCCCATGACACCTGGGAGTCCCTGCCTTGCAGGCCTGGCTGAGCCCTTTGTGTAGCTTGAGCTGGATGGTTTCAGCTGCAAAAGATGGAACCATTCATCCCTTTCTTTGCACCTCTCTCCAACTCACAGAGGCGGAAAGTGTTGAGTGGGTCATGGCTGAGCTGAACCTCTGTGGACCCAAACCTTCTTCTCTACAAGGTCAGTCAGTCCCCATTAAACATACAGAGTGGTCCAAAACCAAAGGGCACATTATGGAACTTGGGAAATTCCAGCTAATGCCCTGGATTTTGGCATCATACAGAGCTGAGAGGGTCAAGCTTGCTAGACCCCAGGTTGCTTGGCTTCTAGCTACCCCACTTGGTGGGAGGAAAAAAGGTTATAGCACCCCAATCCCTGGAGCACCCCCAAACAGACCTCACGGATATCTCTAAGCCCTCAGGGCCCAAGGCCACAGCTTCCTGCCCCCTGAAGCAGTTGACACCTTGGCAGAAGAAGGTGGTAGATTTTCTCCTGGGAGAAAGCAGGAGGAGGTTTGAGGAGTGGGAGCTCTGTGCAGACTGAACAGGGGGTGAGTGCTAGACAGAGGCGAGGCTGGGGCCCCACTATGCCCATGCCACTGGCCCAGACATCACACTCTCTTCACTCCAGCCTCTTCCCAGAGCAGGCAGGTGTGACTGAGACACATTGCTCATGTAGGCGAGGTGTTGGGTGCAGGGGTGGAGAGGGAAGCAGCTTGTCCTCTGGGACCATCAGGTGGCCTAAGCCTGGGAATAGAGCAGGGCTGCCTGGGAAAGTGCTGGGACACCTCTGCTGAGCCCTGATGCCCACTCTGTCCCAGGGGAGGTCTTCTTGTGTGTGGGCAGCTTATAACCTGACACCTTCCCTGACTGCCACGAGGGACAAACACAGGTAGTAGCTTCAGGCCTCCTTGGAGCTTGGGGTGGGGATGGGGGTGCTGAACAGGCTGGGCTGGGGAAAGGTAGGACATTAGGAGGGGGAAGAGGTGGGGCACCAAAGGGAGAAAGCTCAGACCTGGGGAGTGGATGAGGGAGGGAGACCCCAAAGCTAGGTCAGTCACATTAGGGTGTGTTCACAGAGGTTGGGGGGGTTGGTGAAAACTGAGCTGAGATTTGAGGGCCTATCATATGGTGGGCTCAGAGCTGGAGGCTTGTGGACAGGAGGGCTCTGAGATTATGAGTCAGCGGGAATGACAGTTGGACTTGGGGGCAAGGAGCTAGGGCTCAGAGCAGCATGTTGGAGGGACAGGGCTTAGCATCCAGGGCCATCTGCTGAGTACTAGGCAGAGTAGCCTCCACTGTAGTACTTACTACAGCCTTCCTGGACCTAGGGCAGGCCAGAGTTGTTGGACAGATGAGGGCTGGGAATTGTTTCACTACCATCTCCCAACCGAGGCTGCACCAGGATCATAGTAGGAAGTACTGAGTGGAATCAGCTGGGTGGAAAGCCAGGCATGTCCAGGAGGATGGGGGAGTGGCCAGTCTTGGGCTGCATCTCCACTCTGCCCAGCAGTATCTCTTCCCCAGCACCTCACTGTTCCTGAGAGCCCCCTCCGATGGACCACCCACACCCCTACCCCAGCCTCACATCTCACAGTGCTGTTCCCTGGGCCACACGCACTCTGGTGGCAGGACTTTGCCTCCTGGTGAAACATCTCTCTGTGACAGTGGAAGCTGTGGTGTATTTACGGATGGTTTGAAAGCTGCAGCTTATCCAAGGGACCGTCAGGCGGCCTAGGCTTAGGAGCAGAGCAAGGCTGCCTAAGAAAGTGCTGTGACACCTCTGCAGAGCCATTAATGGCAACACTGATTGCCATTATTGCACTATGAACAAACTGAGGCTGGGCAGCAGGGGAGGTCAACCAAAAGGGAATAAGGGGGCCTAGGGGCTGTCTCACTTTGTCACCTTGGGTAGAGTGCCGTGGTGTTTAGCTCACAGCTTCAAACTCCTGGGCTCAAGCAATTCTCTTGCCTCAGCCTTCCAAGTAGCTGGGACTACAGGCGCCCACCACAACACTCAGCTATTTTTGTTGTTGCAGTTGTCATTGTTGTTTTAGCAGGCCCAGGCTGGGTTCGAACCCGCCTACCTCAGTGTATGTGGCCAGCACCCTAAGCCATGGGTGCCATGCAAGGGGGCTTGGCTTTTGCTTCCCACAAGTCATACTTTCAGAGTGACACTGAGGCATGCACAAAGGGGCCTGTATCTTAGTTTAGAACAGCCCCTCTGAGAATGACTGATGTTGGCATGGCAACAGCAGCATCCTGGGGGTGCTATCAGAGGGAGGCAGAGCTGGACCAGGTGCACTGACAGGAAATAGATATTCGGTGCCTCTTGTGTGGCATCATTTGCCTCTGACCCAGGAAGGTGCCTGGAGGTGAGGAGTGGGGGGTGATGGGCTTCCTCAGAACCCTGGGGGTATTCTCTTCCCAGAGTCTTCCAGCACAAGCTGATCCCAGAGAGAACAGAAAGTAAGTGGAGAGGAAAGGAATAACCATTGAAGGCCACACAGATGTATTTGCTCTCCTCTGAGAGGTGAAGAGTAAGGAAACTCCTGCTCCTGGAAGGGCTCATCCCAGGATCAGCCTCTGGGTTTGGCAGCACCAGTCTTGGGTTCCCAGCCAGGAGGTCCTGTAGTCCCAGCTACTTGGAAGGCTGAGGCAAAATAATTGCTTAAGCCCAAGAGTGGGAGGTTGCTGTGAGTTGTGACACCATGGCACTCTACCAAGGGTGACATCATGAGATCTGTCTCCAAAAAAAATTTTTTTTTAATTACCCAAGTCTGGTAGTGAGCACCTATAGTCCTAGCTACTCAGGAGGCTGAGGAAGGAGGACTGCTTGATCCTAGGGAAAGTTGCAACGAGCTCTATCACACCACTGCACTCTAGCCTCAATGACAGGGCAAGACAGTGTCTCTAAAAAAAAAATAATAATAAAGTTTGTGCATGTCCATTTTTCTAGTGAAAAAGCCTGTTAATTCTTTTTATTTCCAAAGAAATCCATGATCCTAAAGATTAAAAACTGGCTCAGTGCCTGTAGCTCAGTGAGGAGGATATCGGCCATGTGCACCAAGGCTGGTGGGTTCGAGCCCAGCCCAGGCCTGCTAAACAACAAAGACAACTGCAACCAAAAAATAGCGAGGTGTGGTGGTGGGCGCCTGTAGTCCCAGCTATTTGGAGGCTGAGGCAAGAGAATTGCATAAGCCCAAGAGTTTGAGGTTGCTGTGAGTTGTGATGCCATGGCACTCTACTGAAGGTGACATACTAAGACTGTCTCAAAAAAAAAAAAAAAATTAAAAACTGATCTAACCAGAGTATCCAACCTTTTTACTTTCATGCTGCACCTTAGAAAAATAAAAGTTGTCTTAGGCCATACATAAATACACACACACTAATGAAGCTGATTAGCAAAAGAAAATTCCATGCATATTTTTGGTGATACCCGTCTGACACGACAGATTAGAAAAATAGTCCTCAAATAATCTGTATGCAGTTTATAGGTTGGAAACCCCTGAACCAAGAGAAAAGGACTTTGCACTCCTTCCCAAGCCTGATGAGGAAGCTCAACTGAAACTCTGTTCTTCCTCTAGAAGCTCCATGAAGTCCAGACTTCAGGAAGTCACCTCTGAGAACCACTTCTGATGTGAGTTTGCCTGTCTCTCTCGGAGGGGGCAGAGTTGGTGATACAGCTCTTCCCATCTGCTCACAAAGGCTGTTGCTCCCACCATCTCACCACCACTTAATTCTCAAGGTTTGTAAATTTAGCTGTGCCTGTCACAGATAAGGTGCTAAAAATATCTGAATGAATGAACGTAACAGATGAATAAGACTTTGGTGCAACAGGTAAGTCCCCGTCAGAAAAGCCAGTCCTTCCAAGGCTGTTCTAGCACAGTCCACAGGATGACTGCAGTTATCTGGGCTAGGGTGATGGCAGAACCCGTCAGGTCCTAGTCCCATCTCCCCTTTGCATTGCAGAGGGACAGCCCACTAATCCTGGAGTCTCAAGCATCCACTCCTCAAGAGAGGTCTGAGGAATGTAACAGCTGGAAAGCAGCAGGTGCACTCCTTGGTCACCCCGATGTGTCTACTATTCCAACAGGAAGGCTAGAAGGATGTTTCTTTCCCACATTCACCATTTCCAAGGCTCTCTTCCCAAATGGCAATGTCTCCTTGCATCCTGAGCCAGTTTTCAGTAATCAGTGTT
>CAUYQV010037458.1:0-52675 GCA_963574575.1 Galagoides demidoff
CCTGTGGTCCCAGCTACTTGGGAGGCGGAGGCAGGAGACTCGCTTGAGCCCAGGAGTTGGAGGTTGCTATGAGCTGTGATGCCATGGCACTCTACCCAGGGGGATAGCTTGAGGCTCCGTCTCAAAAAAGAAAAAAAAAGAGTGGTAGAATGGAGACTTAGTCTGGAGTTTATTTCTTAAGCTGAGTGGTTCATACATGGGTATTCTGTTACTCTAAAGTTTTTGTAAGAAATATTTTATAATTTCAAGCAAACAAATGGCTTGTACTTATGTTCATTTCTGAGGTGCTTCTCTTGGAAGCAGTTAAAATGAATAGGAAGCTGCCTTCTTTTTTCGCTGCCTTCTTCTGACTCTGAAAGCAGAAAAAGGGTGTCAAGTGAGATAGGACCTCTTTGGCCTCAAACAGAAGGCATCAGGGGCAGCTCCGGCATATGAGGAGATCAAAATGTGTGTCCTCTCTGTAGAGCTGCTTCTGTGAGTGAACTTGTGCAGTAACCAGAGTTGCATTTTGTCTTTTTTAATATCTCAGCCCAAAATGCTAACAATCACTGCAGGCATCATGAATTCTTTATGGGGTGATGATTAGAAGACTGGCTAGAGCCTCATTTCATTTCATTGGACTGCTGTGACACTTACTTCCTTTATTGTATTTAGACTTCCTGGTTTATTTCCCAATCTAGGCTCATGTTCTGTTTCTCAGTGCTCAGGGCTCCCATGCTGTTATTGAAAGCAAATTGGTTTTAATTTTTTATTAATTATTGAACAGTCTAGAGATTTCAGGAGAGAATGCTTCTTAAATTCCTGATGAGGAATTCAAGGAATCCAAATCAATAAGTATTTACTGAGCCCTAACTTTATAAGCTCCACTCACAGGAAAATCTACAGTGGTGTCTGCTGGGTGGGATAGAGAGGTGAACCAGAGTTAATCCCCGCCTCTCACGGTCTTATGACAGGGAAATGTGCATATAAAAATATGACATGATATGGTGGAAAATGCTGCAGTAGAGGCACAGAGAATTATGGGCAAGGAAGAATTATTTTTAACTAAAGGAAGACTTTATAATGAAAGGTAATATATGGATTGAGCATTTAAAGATATGACCCTGGTAGACATCTATTTGTTTATTCATTGAGTAAATACTATGTGTTTGCTGTGGGCCACCATACAAGCTCATGCTTCTCTGTTGACAACAGAGGTGGGAGATGGAGAGTTGAGTACAGTTATCTGAAATGCTTTCACGTGAATTTGGTGTGCATCCCTCCAGTCCCATTGCCTTGGGTGGTACAAGCCATGTTCCGTGCCTTATTTCAAGAATGTGGAGAGATGAAATACCCCTTTTCATAAACCTGCAAGGATTGGGAACCTGGATATCCTGATGAGTGGTAATGTCTGCCATAGGAGTTACAAGATCCAACTTGAAGTTCAACAATGTCACACTGGGTGCTTTGTTGAAAACAGACTGTAGGATAGAAGAGCAGAGACAAAGAGACTAGCTCACAAGTTTTTCCAGTGATGGGAGCAAGAGATGATGTTGGAAGTTGACACCTGGGGGAATGGTGAGAAGTAGTCAGATTTTGGTATGTTTTAAAGGTAGAAGCAACAGGATTTGCCCATGAATTGCGTCTAGGATGTGAGATAGAAAAATTAAGTATGACTTCATGGGTTTGGCATGAAGAGCTTTAAGAATATATTTATCATTAGAGATAAGAGACTGCAATAAAGAGGGTAGTGATCAAGAGTTTGGTTTTAGACATGTTAACATTGAACATAGTTATTAGGCATCCCGTGGAGGTACGGAATAGGCAGGGGAACATGTGTCTGGGTTGGGAATGTCAATTTGAGAGTTGTCGTAAGATCCCAAGAGAATAAGCATAAATAGAGAAGAAAAAAATGTAAAGTCTGAGGCCTGGAGCTCTCCAACATGCTGAAGTCAGAGAGATGAAGAACCAGCAAAGACAGTGGAGAGGAGCAGCCAGAGATCAGAAGACACTCAAGGAAGCATGAGGTCCTGGGAGTCACACACAGTTTTTATGGAGCATTTGTCCTGTGGAAAAACCCTGTGTACTTTATATCACCTTATCTGTACCACAGTTTAGAAAGGTAGATATTAGCCTCATTTTATAGATTAGAAAACAAAAATTCAGGAAGGACAATTATTCAACAGTATGAATAATGCTGCCTACGTGCTAGCTAGAATATCAGGCCAGGAAGTTAAAAAGTTGATAGGTAGCCAACTAACAGGTAATAAAACCATACTTCCAACCTAATCCACCTGATGCAAGCCGGAACATTTTGCAGAAAGAGATGATATGTGAAAAGCATTTTGCAAATGCCGTTTCTCAGACCTGGGGTCAGACAAAATTAAAGGAAATAAAGATTAGTTGTAAAGAAAAACCTGTTAGAACATTTTTCTTTTGCAATCCAAGACTAGTTTTCTAAGAATTTTCTCCTTGTGCTCTGATAATCATAGTTTTTTAATTATTTGAAAATGCACTGATAATTTGACCCTTCAGTCTGTGAGGAGTCAGTGGACTAACTGAAATATAAATGAGCCAAATGCTATGAAAGGAAAAAGGGAAACCTGCTTTAATAAAATTAAAAGATGTTCAGTAAGTAATTAATTGTTACAGTTTCTCTATGTTCTCCTTTTGAGTGTTTCTAGTGATCAGTGTGTAAAATAACTCTTCCTTGTGGCAATTAATAGCTTAGATTCTTCTCTTTTTTTCAGATCATGTACAAAATGAAGAAAACTATGCACAAGTTCTTGATAAGTTTGGGAGTAATTTTTTAAGTCGAGACAACCCTGACCTTGGCACCGCTTTTGTCAAATTTTCTACCCTTACGAAGGAACTGTCCACACTGCTGAAAAATCTGGTAAGCCATTTCATACATGATTAAAAAGAATTATTACTACCTGAGCAAAGCATAAGATCATCTGAAGAGAACAGTTCAATAATTCTTCCCCCTCTACCCTCAGTCCTTGGGGGTAAAAAATAAAAAATAGACATCTTTTTAGTCCTAAATATGGAAGTCACATTTAAAGAAAATCCCATTGTGAAGTTCCCAGAATTTGTACCTTTGGCCTGGCTGATACAGTAGATTTTTTTAAGTTGAGAAACCATTTCACCTGAATTCTCTTCCACATTCTACCGTTGATTTTTTGTTTTAAGATAACATTTAGCAACTTTTGCTTTTTAATTGATTAGAAAAGTGATGTTTTTGCATCAAACATACGTTGGAAATGTATTGGCATACTTCTCATTTGTGTGAAGGTGATTGTACATTTTGGTACCTGATTTACGAATAATGACCCTCCTCTTACTCTTCACATCCTTTTAACCCCCTACCAAGAAAAAGGTTTTGAAATTTAGGGAACCTATGGTTTCAGAAGTAGGTGACAGGAAGAATCCCTGAAAATCTCAGATGTTAGAGGGGCTGACTCTAGGAGACAGATGCAGAAATGGGGGTTAGGAGTTAGACAGACGCAAAAAATCTGTTTGTTGGGCAGCTGTTTCTCAGCATCACCGTTGTGCTATACCCCGTTCCCAGCCCTCCCGCTGTATTCACACTGAGAAGGGCTCTGTGTAACACTGCTTCTATTGGCCATTTGAGTTTGTTGTCTTTGGGGGAGTTTGAGGTTTTTTGTAGAAGTCTTTCTCTGAGAGCCAGTACTCACATTTCCAGTTGAGTTAATTTAATCAAGCCTCTTTTCTCTTACATGCCCAAGAGTAGGTGGAAAAGTGCCAAAGGGTAACTTCATATCATCCTTTCTCTCCAAGTTAGCCCTGCCATGGACAGAAGGAGTGATTTCCTCTTCTCTCTCTGTCTCTCAGCATCATACCTTTATCTCTTTTAAAGGTCCAGAACTCAAACTCGAGGTATCTTTACCTGACTCAGTTATTAATATATCAGATAGGCTTCTGTGGCCTTAGGTGATAATCTTACCATAAATCCATTGGCTACAAATGGCTAGTTTACAGATAATACCTTTTTGAAAAATTAAAACTGCCTTTCTACAATCTTATCAACCAGAATATTCTTTTTCTTTCATAATAAATAAATACATGTATATATATGCATGTATGTATTTCTGCCTGGCAGTTTAATTCTAATTGGTGATTTATGCCATTGACTTAGTCTAGCACAGTAAATCAGCTAATCTGAAAGAGAATGAATATTGAAAATAGAATATTTTTTATTTTCTAAAACTTGAGAAAGGATAATTTTGAACTTCCTATACTTTGGGGTTTGTTTTTAGAATCCACAGTATTTCTGTAAATCTTATTTAAATCTCTTCTGTTTAGAAGAGGACCCTCTAGTTTCCCCTTCCCTCTGCTTATCGCTTCCCTTTCTTGGCCTTGCTCAAGGGACGGTGTGGTGGAAAGAAAGGAAGCAAAACAAGAAAGACTCTGACGATTCCCTTTGGTAACCACTGGAAAAAAACTTTCTCAGAGTTCTGTTTGACCTGAGACAGACATTTTCACATGGATATCTTGTTGCTTCAGTTTCAAGAGACTAACTGTATTGGCTTAAGTCAGGAGTCATCGTCTCCAAGTTTCCTAACTAGTCCATTTCTACACCTTGCTGAACTGCAGATTCCTTTTTAACTGCGTATCTGCCTTATGCCTGAGTTGGTGGCCATTCAAGCAGACACTTTTTGTCTCCATTTGTTTACCTGATATCTTGCTTATTTCTGTACAGAAGTAAGTGGTATTTATTGAACAGTTTGGTGAACTTGGCATTGTGCTGGGTGTTATGTGTGTACTCTCACTGAAGACATTGTAATAGTCCTATGGTTATTATACCTTTAAACCAGATGAGGAAACCAAGGCATCTTGATATTATGTAACTGTTCACTCATACTGTTAGTAAGTACTGCAGACTTGAACCCCAACATCTGTCTCTGAACCATTGTCTTTACTGCTCTACTCTGGCCTGCTTCTGTCACCTTATGCCTGGTTGTGCTGTTTCCCTTACAGGAAGTGTTGGTCTTGCTTTTCCACTAGATGTACCCCACACTACAGCCCCATTCCCTTTCCTTTAAGAAATAGAAGCCTAAGAAAGATCTCAATGAAATTTCTGGAAAACCAAATTCACTTAATTAAGAAAATAAAAATACATTTTTTCTTGGAAGGTGGCAGTGGCATTCCTGATGAGTAGGTAAAAGAATCAATTTGCATTGTAGTTTGGTGACTAAGGGAACATTATTCTGACTGAATAAAAAGACAGTCACGGATGCAACCTGTCAACAGCTGGCAGCTTGCTGCTTCCCTTTTTATGTTTTTCCAGGAAAGGGAAGAGCAAACTAGACAGATTGATAGGGGCCAAGTTGGAGCAGAGGGCTCAGAGCAAGCCAGGAGCTCAGGGGTCTGAATATGTTTGCAGCACCTGCAGTCCCCAGCTGAGCAGTAGGAAGAGCCCCACTCTGTTGGAGCTCTGGCATACCCACCATGGGAACCCAGAAGATTCTCTGAGGCTACTGAAGGATAGAAACATTAAGCAATAATTGATACAGTTGAAATGTAGAGACTAAAGTAATAGAAGATATTTCTATTACTGTTATTTAGACATTGTGAATTGTACCAGCAAATACCAAATTGTATTGGTATTTGCTGGTACAATTGTATTACATTACAAGATCTGTGCTGAAAACTGAAAATTCATGTCATTTTCTAATTAAAGTATTGCTTCTAAAATATATTTTAATAATTTATACTAAAACATTACTTATAGAGGCCAAGTCTCAGTGCAGTATTTCAGCTTTTGGCAAACTCTCGTTTTTTGCTCAGTGATAGAAAACTTTTGATAGTTGGAAGCAATCAGTATTATAGATATATTCTGTTAAGAGTTTTGGGGGGTTGGTCTTGGAAAATATCAGTGCACTAAGTGATGGTAACTGTCTCAGCCACCATTTAGGTAGCTATGGGATTATTTTGTTTTTTGAACTGTCAGTGATTGTAGAAGGTGTGATGAGCAAGTGAGATGTTATGTGAAAGCTGGCATTAACATCACATAGGGCTAAGGCAGATTTTAATCTGAGAATGGCAAAACTGATTAAAATTAGAGCTGATTGCTCTGTGAACTCATACCAGAGTTGTTAATGCACAAAGTCAGATTTAAAGCAACTTGCTTTTCTTATTCCCACCTCCCAAATTATAGAAAATGATTTTTGTAAAAAGTTACTCATCACAGGGGATTTGAGAGGCTATGATGTGTCAGTGGTCATATAATCATAGGTTTTGGTCTCAGACCTAAAATCCCAGCTCCTGACTGACCAACGTTATAGCGTTAGCTTTATAGCCTTCAGAAAATCCCTTACCTTCTCTAATGCTGGTTTCCATATCTGTAAAAGGAAATGATTGTGTCTATTTGTTGGTAGTGCCAGGACTTCATTGAAATGAGGGAGGTAAATCACTAAGCACAGCTCCTCACACCTTGCTTCCCATGTACAGGCTTTCCGTGTTGCTTGCATCTTCTGTTTTGTTAATAGTCTTTTTTAAAATATTAAGGGAGTACAGGTGTCTTTGGTTACATGGATTGCTTTTGTAATGTTTGAGTCGTAGCTGTAAGTACACCCATATCATCTTCTATAATTCTCACGGATTCACGCCTTAGATTTTAAGTCTCTTATCTATCTTGAATTAATTTTTGTGAGTGGAGAGAGATGGGGGATCCTGTTTCTTTCTTCTACATGTGGCCATCTAGTTTTCCCTGCACCATCTATAGAATAGTACAACCTCCCAAGACTCAATCATGAAGAAATAGAACTCCTGAACCTACCAGTTTTAGGCCCCCAATCTTAAAAATGATCAAGGGTACCAATTCAATTTTATTTTTGTGGACTATTCTAGCTAGATATACTGTCTTAGAAAAGAAAACTGAGGAATATTTTAAATGTGTTATATATTTTAAAATGGTAAACCCACTTCATCTTATCCTAAGTACAGTAGACCATATAAGTTGATGACCCAAGGGACTCTAACAAATTGGTCAACATAAGGAATGAGGCCTACTGTGTGTGTACATATGGTGCATGTCTAGTTTATGAAAATTAGGTTACGATTGGGAAATGATAAACTATAGAGGTTCTGTAATCTGTTTTTTATGAAAAAACTATTTCCTCAAACCGATTAAAAAAAATAAGTTCAGCATTGCTTTATATTTTTGCAGAACTCTTTGCAGTTGACTTAATAGAAAGTAGCTGTTTTCTCACATGTGCTTCTATATTCATTTTGTTGTAGTTTATTGTTTTGGTTGAAGTAGATGATAAATACTACTTTACACAGGTCTTTGCTGGGAAAAGGAAAGAGCCACGTCAGGTATTCTTTGACACTACATAAAACTTGACATATAATTACCTTCTAAAAGTTATTAGTGATATGATTCTGAAACCATGTAAATGAACTTTCACTGTTTAGAAGCTGCTAAGCTCAAGTTGGCCAATACAAGTTTTCTAATATTTTTACTTTCCCTGAAAGCTCCAGCTTTATCAGCTCGAGTTTTATCATGAACAATAAATACTATCAGTTGTTTACCTTGATGTGATAAGCTCACTTCATTCATTTTCAAGAAAATGTTTGGCAAATGCTAAAGTCTGAATAACCAGAGCGTGCTAGTTCTTTAAAGAAATGATGGTGTTCCACTAAAAACAAAACTAGTCAGTTCAGCTTACAACTCAAAAAATTGTGAGTGCTTTTTCTCAAGACAACCACCATATTTTAGAATGCCTTAGAAGTACTTTACGCATACTTCCTATTTCATCAAATGGAATATAAAAAAGATGTATTCAAGAGTTGAGATGTGATAAAATCAATAATTTTTTTCTCTTTTATCATGGGCATTCTTATATGAAAATGGCCTTTTCTTTTATTACCAGAAGAGCATGTATGAAGATACAGTGACACCAGTTTGTGGCAGTGCCTTTATACACACTTCATGCCCCAGGGGCTTTACCTACCATTACTTTGCACTGTCACTGCAAACGTCAACCCAATGAAAAAAAAATTAGATAACCTCCTCATATTGTTATGAAAATAGTTTTGACCTTGGGGACTCTCCAGGGGACTAGGAGATATGCTTTGAGAACCACTAATATCAGTAATTAAAGGCTTTGTTACGTTTGCAGTCCTGTTATTGAGTGGATTATCATTGCCTAACTTATAAACTTAAATTTCCTCTTTGACAGATTTGGACAGGGATGATGGTGCCCTGTTGGTTGTGTGGGGATCAAATCATACTATTCATGTGAAAAATTTTGTAACCTGAAAAGTCCTTGATTCACACATTAGATTGTTATGGTATTAATAAACTACATTAATGTTAATACTACTATGGTATGAATAACTACTGCAGGGGACTTTGTATTCTTTTTCTTACTATAAAAAGAACATGTACCTACTGGAGAAAACTTAGAAAAATACAGGGAAAATTACAATTCCTCTTTCTCCTTAACCAGAGATAACAGTTTTTTGACATTGAAGGTTATCTTTCTAGTCCTCTCTTCTGTGATTTTTTTTCTCCCAAATATATGAAATCATATACTCTAGAAAACTTTGTAGATTTCACATAATATTGGCACAAGAGCATACACGTTTTCCCAACTTCAGGCAAGTTATGATTCAGAAGCTTAAGAGCGTGTGCCTCACCCAAGGGCCCCCTCTGATGTTATTCCTCATCCTGGGCAGTTCCGCCTCCTTCTTTCCCTGTTGTGAGGGCCAGTGCAGGGGCATCTGTCTGATGGGGGTATCCTCCATGTACTGGGGCAGGAATAGGATCGAGGCCTACTCAAGGACATACAAGAATGTCTTTTATTTTTCCATATTACGCCACCCTAAAGTCAAATAAAGTTCTATACAAGAGTGACTGCTAAAAAGATAACCTTGCTATTTGTATATTTTTGTGATTAAAGCCTAAACCATGGGAAGTTCCAGTGTTGGAGAGCAGGTCAGTAGTTACGAGGGGTGCAGTGGTGCAGCTGTGAAGAGGTAGCCCAAAGGTGTTCCTTTGTGTTGCTGCAGCAGTCGTCTGTCCTGGTGGTAGTGTTTGTGCTAATCTATACGTGTGATGAAATGCTGTAAAACTGCACACAAAGACATACCAACAAATGAGCGAGAGCAAAACCTAGTGAAATTCAGTAGTTCAGTTAATTTTGCTGATGTCAGTTTCTTGGTTTTGATAACATACTATTTAGCACATCCATTAGAAAAGCACGTTGATGAACATAGGGACCGGTCTACTATTTTTGAAATTTTTTGTGTGTCTACGACATTTTCAAAATAAGTTTAAATACAAGTATAAGACATCAAATTCTAGTCTGGGAGGGAAAGAAGGGGAAAATGTTTCAGTGCAAAACAAACATACAGAGCAAAAAATCAAACTCTCATTTCTCTGATATCCCTTGAGACAAGTGATCTGTAACCCTCAGCCCATTTCCTTTGCACGTTTGTAGGTTTTCTAAACCAGTCTTTCTCTAGTTAAAGGTCTGTTTCCTCCCAGAAGTGAATCAGTCAGGTTTGCATAAGTCTGGAGAATGCTGCCTCTTAGTGGTGAAAAGCCAGAGAAATATGGGTAGTAACTATGTTGGTGTTTTTAATCTTATTTGCCATGTGGTTTTAAGTGCATAGGCTTTGAATTTAAGGAGACATGGGTAAAAATAATTACCAAACAGCATTTAACCTGTGTGGCCTTGTCAAGTTATATGAGTCCTTTGAGTCCTAGTTTTTTTTAATTTTGTAAAATAGGATTAATAATACCTCCTTGTTGTTTTCATTCATGATTCATTCAATTATTTATTAATGTGTTTAGGCGTTGAGGGATACAGCAGTAAGAAGAGCACAGATGAGGGCCTCCTCCTCTTGGGGTTTGCATTCTAGTGGCATTTCTAGAAAATTTATGTGAAGTACCTACCATAGTGTTTGGTTCCTAGAATATACTTAGTAAATAGAGACATTAAAAAATCATTAGAAATATTTCTTTAGCTGATTTATTATCTCTCCTAGCTTACCCTTCCCCTGGTTAAAGATGCCTTCCTAATCTAAGCCAGCTCCATAACAAACTGTTTGTTGCTCCGGGAACACATGTCATTTCTTGTGTCCATGCCTTTCTTTCTACATTCCATTCCTTCTGTTTTGAGTGCCTCCTTAGCAGTTAATGTATTAATGATTTTTAACCTTTAATGATAAAGTTTTTTTTTACAATGTAACTTTCTTGTGGGGGTAAAAAAACAAGGTAGAATTCTCCTGAGTTTCTAAGTTTTTTTGCTGTTTGATTAGATGTACAGTACCAAAAAATTGTGTTTGATCTACTCTTTCTTAACCACTGAAAGGAAAGCAGCTAGACCACTGCTTGCTAAGCAGTGCTAGGTTTGCTCTACTCCAGCATTGGGGTGAACTAGATTCTCAAGTGACAAGAAAACCACTTAAATGACATACTCTTTGAGAGTCCCTAAGGCAGTAGAAGTTTTAGAAAACATATATTAAAATTCTTTTTTTTTTTTGAGACGGAGCCTCAAGCTATCCCCCTGGGTAGAGTGCCATGGCATCACAGCTCACAGCAACCTCCAACTCCTGGGCTCAAGCAAGTCTCCTGCCTCAGCCTCCCAAGTAGCTGGCACTACAGGCGCCCGCCACAACGCCCGGCCATTTTTTGGTTGCAGCCATCATTGTTGTTTGGCGGGCCTGGCCTGGGGATTCAAACCCACCACCTTAGGTATATGTAGCTGGCACCTTACCCGATTGAGCCACAGACGCCAAGCCATTAAAATTCTTTTTAAGATAGTAAGAAGGGACCCAGACCTTTGTAGTCCAGCCAGGATACTTCATGCATTTAGTACCTTCTCTTCCCAAAGCTTTTTAGCCAATTCTCTAGATTGCATAAGAGCCTGAGTTTATCAGTTGGAGGACAGTTATTGCTTCAGAGCTGTTGAAGCAAAGCAAAGATTTCTCCAGCTTCATAGCATTTCCTGTTGGCAATCTCTGACTGCAGAGTATTGTGGCTTGGGTTGAACATTTTTTTTATTTTTTATTTTTCTTTTCTTTCCCCATAAATGAGAACGACTGGAGGTGTCCAGGTTGGATCTAGGTTTATAGCAAGCAAATTATTTCTCAAGTTTGTCACTGAAATATTAAGGGTAGAGAGCATGGGTATACTCAACAGTAAATTGGTAGCCTCTGCGTGTCCTGAACTAAGTAATACATTTTTGAAAAGCTCATCTTTTTGCAAAATGGTGGCCGTAATTAGAAGGTTTCAGTGTGTAATCTATGTGCATCCTCCTTGTGTCCTGACATGCTTCACTATTGAGCAATATTGTGGGACATTTTGTAAAATGAGATCCAGCTATGTGGACAGGTGAACGGGTGGGTGAATAAGAGGGAAAGGGCTTTCTTTTTTCCTTCTATTATAAAAGTCATACTTGTTTGCTATGAAAATTTCAGAAATGTGGAAAATCATAAATAAAGATCATTACATAATTCTAACTTCTGTTTCATTTAAGAGTATAGTCAGGTCTTTGAAACAGTTTATAGCCTTATACTCAGAGACACTGATTAGTTACAGTATCTGTAGGTATATAGACATCTATAGCAATAAAAATAGATATCTCTTTTTATCTATCTACAGATACGTAGATATATAGCTATATGTCTCATCTAGGCCCATAGTATCTTATCCAGAATGCTGGGGTTAGATGTGTTTCAAAATTCAGAATTGTGCAGATTTTAGATTAACAGGGTGCATGTGCCATATATTATCTCACACTCCACCCAGTGACATCTAACTTAGGTGCTTTAATTAAACACGGTTTTGTCTCTTCAGTGAAGTGTGTGCATATTCACAGGAAGTAAGTAAGTGAAGACTGAAGAGCCCCAGTCAGGCCTCGTCAGAGTTCACCAACCAAGTAGAGTGGAGTTAGCTCAACTCAGGTTTTGCTGCCAAATGAATTTAAAATAAAGGCAAAATAAATGTGTATCACATGTACATTTTCAAACTTCTTTATGAAGCTTGATAACCCTTCATGATAATGTAAATAAAATTACAAAATCACCTGTCTACTATTTTATTGTATATCTTAGGCCATAACTGATTATTTGAATTTTACATTCATCAGTACAGATATACCTGGTCTTGAGTACATCCAGTATACAGAAATCCTAAGTGTACCCCTGACTGAATTTGAAAATGGTTTGGCTTGTGGGGGGGTTGCCATGGGGATGGGCATTTTTTTTAAGGGTCTTTAAGAGTTCAAATTATACATTTTAAATAGGATTGGATTTTCAGCTTGTGGATTTTGCATGTAATCAGTGGTGTTTTTTATTTAAACTTGTGTGTATGATATGCGTATGTGGCTGTGAAGAATTAGTTCACTTAAAACAGACTCACCAAACAGCATTTGGGTATTCTTGAAGGGACTTAACGTGTTAGAGCTGTGGTTCTATGCAAGAGAAGAAAGGAAAGAAAAGAAGAAAAGAAGGGAGGGAAAGGGGAGAAAGGAATCAGTCACTTACTGGAGGAGCATTTCATTGGCCCTGAGAGGGGACTGGATTTCAAGGGGATTAATTGTTTGGTCCTGAATGCTTTGGGGGGTCTCTAACATTTGCTTATTGATATCTTTTTTAGAAAAGATAGCAGCTGTTCTCATCCTCAAAGCCTTCGGGCAAGTAAAGTTTTCATTATTTTTATTTTTATGGTTAACTTTTGTTTATAAAAATAGTAATAACTTATATTATGCTAACTGCATGCCAAGCACTGTTTTTTTACTTGTTTGTTTGTTTGTTTTTGAGACAGAGTCTCACTCTATCACCCTGGGTAGAGTACTGTGGCATCATAGCTCACAGCAACTTCAAACTTCTGGGCTCTAGTGATCATCTTGTCTCAGCCTCCTGAGTAGCTGGGACTATAGGCATCTACCATAATGCCTGACTATTTTGAGAGATGGGGTCTTGCTCTTGCTATACTGGTCCTGAACTCCTGAGCTCAGGCAGTCCACCCACGTTGACCTCCCCAGAGTGCTAGGATTACAGGTGTGAGCCACTGCGCCCAGCCCACAAGCACTGTTTTGGGCAGTGTACATACTATATTGGTTAGAACAGGTTAGGTCCTACCTGTAGTAATCAATTAACCCCTAAATCTCCATGGCTCAACATGTTTCATTTCTTCCTCATGTTACTTGTCTACCAAGGGGGTCTAGTCTTTGTGGTAGCAGTAACTCCTAGAAGTAGGCAGATGGAGGTTCTTCCTTCTTTATAGGGTTTATTGTGGCGGGGAAAGAGAGAGACTAGAGAAACATGAAGACAGTCCACAGCTTTCCCGGGTGTTTTAATTATGTTCTTGGCTCTTAGGAAATAAAGGGGAGCAAATGGAGTATTTGGTGCATTGTTGTTTCTGCCTCATCTATGTATATAGCCTCATAGCTCCCCTGCCAGGTGGTAACTATAATACCCTTACTTAAGAGTCGAGAGAACTTGAGTCCTAAAGTGTGAAGTAGATACTAGAGCTAGCATTCAAACTCAGTTGGTCTGCTCTAGAGTACACTGTCTTATCTCTCCAAGGATATAGGCTTCCTTTTATGGACCTAGTGTAAAAGTTGGTTTTAAAAGTTAAAGTACAAAGTTGTATTGAATTAAAGAAGACCAAATAAAACATTGGCAATGATGTAACAAGGACCAAACACCATTCGGAGATAATTAACAGCCTCTGTCTGCAAGATCTTTGTCCCAGAAGCCTCCAGAGCTCTTTCCCCAGGACCAGACCTGGAGATGCATTATAAAAAGCAAATATAGATACTTTCCGTTGGGCAGAGAATTCTGTCAGACTTTGCCCCCATATTCACTCCTTTGACCCCCTTCCACATTTTCTTGATTTCTCATATTTCATCCCAAACATGGCTTTTTATCTACAGACTCCTGCTCTTCCCAGCTGCCTCAGATTAAATGTTCTGTCCTTGACTGGTTCTGGATTCTTCCACAGAATGTTACCTCTAAGTCTTTCCTCACCATAGCCCTCAGACGAGGCCACCCACTTCAGACCCAGCCTCAAATTACTGGGAGATACTGTTCCCCGGGCTGGTGCAAGCCAGCACCAAGGAACATGCATTAGTGAGAGGCGGGCTGGGTTTCGTTCTTCACTGTACAAGCCACAAGCTGGGTGTGTTGAGCTGCATACACCCTACACAGCTGTATGCATTGGCCATGGTGTGCTCAGGGCCTCTGCCTCCTTGCCTGGGAACAAGAGTATCAAAGACAGAAATACTAATCTTGTGCCTTGTTCTTTGATGAGAGTTGTGGGCTGAGAAGCATTACATGTACTACCATTGGAGATAATGCACATTTCTATCTTAAGTGCTCAGAGACAGCCTATAATAAATTTGTCAATTCAGTGCATCTTGACTTATTTGAGCACAAACTTTCTTACATAAGAAAACATTAACTCATTAACTTCCCATTCAATTGTTTTTATATATTTTACTAGATCAGAGATTATCCTTTCATTTGTTGTGATTGTTCATTTTAAGTTTCATTTCATGGTATTTCTTCCCTTCTAGATTTATTTCTAATTTATACTTCAGTGTGTAATTTCCCCCACATACACACACTTTTATTAGGTTAATTGCCTTTTTGCCTCTTCTTTTTGTTTTAGATAATACTCTGTAGTACCTTTGGTAACTTCAGGTTTAAACATGAAGAAATAGTCCACTGATTCAACCGTGAACTAGTATCTTACTACATTTTCCATTAGAAATGAGTGGAGCTTTTTATTGACCTAATTGTCCAAGCTGGGTTAAGCAAATGGAAAATTCAGAGCATTGGCAGAAGTAGTTTGACTGTAAAATCAGATATAACTGAGTTCAAATCTCTGCTCCACAGTCATGGAGCTAGGTTGCCAGTGGCAGATTCATGCATGCATTCATTCATTTATTTAGAAAGTGGGGGTATGAAGGAAGGCTTCTCAGAAGAGGGGCCCTTGATCTGAGCTATAAAAAATTAATAGATACTTAGGAAACTATCCTTTTATGCTAACAGAGGTCATTTTCCTTAAATGGAAACATTAAATAACAGTAAGCAGTGATTGATACACTGGATAGAGAATGAGGTAAAAGTCTATACTTAGTATTAAGAAAGAAACAAACTTGCTTTCTAAAGTATGCTCTTGCTCAGCCAGCATTTACCAAGTGCCTACTCGGCAGTAAGACTGATTTTCACTTTCTGTTTAAAAGATTGCTTGTACAACATATTTTAGTAGTTTACTCTGAAGCAGTACTTAATATTACAGGGAAAGGTAGACATGACTGTAGGACCAGACTTTAGAACATCCTGCTTTTGGTTTCACACAAGTAGGGAAAACTTTTATTTGGTTTCCTGGCAGCAATTGCTCAGGAAATAATCTAAGAAGATTCCTTTTCTGCAGAGCTTTGAAATATTTCAAGTAACTGAATATCATATTCACCATTTAAATGGAGTCTTTGAATTTGGAAAATTTCAATGAGGATCAAGTCAACACAATTTTAAAATGTGGAGACCACGCAGACAGGACAGGGCAGCCCAAACAAAGGGAGCAGCAGATGGCTGTTTTATTATAAGTTACCCCAAAACAGTAGTGCATTATTAGCACATGTAAGCCCCGTGTGTGTGCTTGTGAGTGTTTATTTTATTAGATTTTTAAATTGTGTCAAGAAGGTGCATCCTGAATAAAAGTCAGATGTTACAAAACACGGTGTATGCTAAAGATGCTTAATAGAGTCAAGGAAAATGGGATTTGATGTTGCTTACAATATGGTTTTGTTCTAGTCTAAACATAGCAAATTGTAGATGACATGCATGGAAATGAAATTAAAGGTCTGGAAGTTGATCATGAACTAACATTATCATTATAGTTAACAGCTCCTGGTAGGGAACCAGAGTAGCAGATAAAGGAGAGATTAAACTAAGGAAACCTTAATTTTCAAAGTATTTTTTGTGGTTAGGTACCAGTTTTCTACTTCTCATCACTTTTCCCCACTTCCCTATGTATGAACTAGAGCTGACTACTCTTCCACAAAGTCAATTCCAGCACATCACTTCTGCTGGAATTTCTCAATGACCCCAAAAAAAGAAGCTGTAGAGCAGCAGTTTTCAACCTGTGGGTTGTGACCCCTTTGGGGGTCGAAGGACCCTTTCACAGGAGTCACATCCTGCATATCAGATATTTACATTACAATTCATAATGTAGAAAAATTAGTTATGAAGTAGAAACAAAAGTAATTTTATGGTTGGGGGTCCCCACAACATGCGGAACTATATTACAGGGTCGCAGCATTAGGAAGTTTGAGAACCACTGCCCTAGAGTGAAATACAGCACTCCCCTCTTTGGCACAAACTGCTTATGATACGTTTTCAAAAGTACTCATTTTTTTCAAAGGCATTTTCTAGATGCTCCTCCACACCCCACCAATGACTTCATCCTCTTCCACAGGCAATTTTTGTAGGTCCAGTACAGAAATCCTTGGAGTAGGGATGCCTTTCTCAAACCCAGGCCTAGCTGTACAAGTTTTCCCCTTTTACTTTCTCATTTACTTGGTCTTATAAATCTTAGCTGCTCCCTCTATGTAATTATCTCCCAATGAAATCAGATGCTGCCCACAATGCAAAGGGAATAGTGCTTTCATTTCCACTCGGTGTAGAAGATGATGTTAAATCTAACCCACCATTTGCTTAAATTGAGTTAGACAAAATATAATTGCATTATTTTAGTTAAAGAATTACCATATTCCCTGATAACTCCTACACCTACCCATTTTTCTCTAACATTTCTAGCAAAATATGCTTTATGCTTAAACTCGGTCTCATCAGTCCCTGATACCTTTAGCACATGGTATAATTTGGTTTGTACTTTTCCTCTAGTGTTTCCCCGATTCTTTACCTCTCTTTTTTTTCCTAGTAATTATACCTTAGACATTACACAGGTCATTTTCTCTCCCTGGCTTACAGTCTTTCCTTCTCTGAAAGAACTTTGGATTTTCTTCTACGTGGACGGCAGTGGCTGTCACATTTGACCCTGTGTTCATTATATTTCCAGAACTTGTTAAAACTTAGGTTGTTGGGCCCCACTCTCAGAGCTTCTGATTAATTAGGTTTGGAATTTCATTACCTAGAAGTTTCATTACCTAGAAGAATATTGACACTACTGATCTAAGGACACCACTCTGAGAGCCACGAGGAAGGACTATCATTCTCAACAGAGATCTAGAGTTCTATAGTGTTAGATAAAAGGTGCAACTTCTTCCTTCAAATTCAGTACTGTACTAATTATTTTACTTTTATATATGCCATCTGATTTATATCTTGTATTCATAAAGAGTAAGTTGAATGAGAACTAGGCTGCTGGTTGATTATATCACCCTCTTGTGTTTATGTGTCATACTTTTTATAAGTACAAATACAAACATACTTCATTGTGGAAAACTTGAGAAACATTGGCAGGGGGAACTAAACTAAAAATCACCAGTAATGTTAGAATCCACTGTTAAAGGATATAGCCTCCTAACCTTTTTTCTGCTTGCTATACATCTTTTTTCTCAAGTATTTTTTTAGTTATATAATTTTGTTACACCACAGAATCCATACTGAAGTGTTTATTTTACCACCCAGTTTTACACTTATTTATGTATTTTGAAAAAGCTTTCCTGTTGTGTAAAATACTATAGCCTAAGAACGTGTGCTCAGTTGGAAGCACACAGCTTCCTAAAGCAGAGCTGCCCTGATTGAGGCAGAGTCTGGAGCTGGGAGCCAGGAGCTTTCCTGCATTACATCTGCCAGTCCCTCAAGAGGGTTTGTGAGCTCAGAAGCACTTCCTACCCAGACACACAATCTAAAAACTATACAGAATGCTTATGTTTGCACTATAATTGTCCTATTTTTGAACATTTCTATTTTTTTCTATTTTTCACTGTCTATAATAGTTTGGGCCGGGCACAGTGGCCCACACCTATAATCCTAGCACTCTGGGAGGCCGAGGTGGGTGGATTCCCTGAGCTCAAGAATTTGAGACCAGCCTGAGCCAGAGCAAGACCTCATGTCTACAAATAGCCAGATGTTGTGGCAGACACCTGTATCCCCAGCTACTGGGAAGCCTGAGGCAAGAGAATCACTTAAGGCAAACATTTGAGGTTGCTGTGAGTTGTGATGCCACTGCACTCTATGCAGGGTGACAAAGTGAGACTATCTCAAAAATAAAATAGTTTGAAATCTCTGCACATCTTGTGATTATAAATTATTTAGATTCCAGTCTTTGTTACTGCATTCATTTAGTTTGTAATACTTTCATTTCTCCTCCTCCTCTATCATTGTAAAAGTCGGTTAGGGCCAGGTGCAGTGGCTCATGTCCCTTTGAGAGGCCAAGGCAGGAGAATCACTTGAAGCTAGGGGTTCAAGACCAACTTGGGCAACATAATGAGACCCCATATGTATAAAAAAGTCAGTGAATTGTGGTGGCATGTGCATGTAGTCTCAGCTGCTTAGGAGACCACAGTGGGAAGAATTGCGTGAGCTCTGGTGTTTGAGGCTGTGGTAAGCTATCATCACCCCACTGCACTCTATCCTGGGTGAGACACTCTTTAAAAAGAAAAAAAATAAGTCAGGAAATGAGGGAAAGTGCTGGTAGCCCAGTGCCCAAGTAGGTGTTCAATCCCTTTCTCTGGGCAAATTAAGACGCTCACTTTCTTGAGAGGTTTTTGACTTTTTCAAAAGGTTGTATTTATATTGGTCCAGAACTTTCATAGTGAACTTTGTGAAACATACCAAAAACATGAGGATTTTGATTGTGAATTGACCCTTCTAACTTTCAGCCTTACCACAGATGTGTTTAGTTGTTTTTATTTGATACTTTGCTGGGTGGAGAACCAGGACTGCCCTGCTTTGAGGCAGTTTCAACATCTCCCTGTAATTGCCAACCCATTTCTTCTGGACTTTTTTCCTCCTGTATTCAGTTGTATCTCAGCTTACGTTTTGAGCTGTAAGGGGGTTGGTTTTCCAGTTGTCTGGCAAAGCCTGTTGGCTTCTGGATGGGGCAGCCCGTGGTATTTCACCCCTAGCCATATCCTTGGAGCAGTTCTAACCTTCTTATTCCTCTTCTGAGTTTTCCCTCCCTACCTAATCCAGTGCAAGCACTCCAGGAGGACCAACACAGAAGCAGATTCTTTAACATTTTATATATCAGAATGTCTGTCCTGGTTTGGAGAAAAATGTATTTATTCATCAATTAACAACAAGCATTTTATTTAGTGCATATAACATCTCAGGGCTGGGCAGCACCTGTGGCTCAAAGGAGTAGGGCACCAGCCCCATATGCTGGAGGTGGTGGGTTCAAACCCAGCCCCAGCCAAAAACTGCAAAAAAAAAAAAAAAAATTTCATCTCAGTGCTATGGTAGGAGTTTGATGTAGCACAACAAAGGACAAAACAGTCATAGCCCCTGCCTCCAACAAGCTTTGCTTTTGACAGTAAAGGAACAGACATGTCATTTTAAAGTGCAGTACTTTGAAAATGAGCCTATTCTGCCACTGTAAGACTAACAGGAGATTAGGGAGAAAAGACCTATTTAGAATGTTCGAGGTCTCTGAGGAAATTATGTGGTGACTAGAAGACTCTTTGCCAATAGCCAGAGGAGGAGTGTTTTGAACAAATGCAGATGTGAAGCAGAGGAAGAGAGAGCTCTGTGGGTCAGGAAGCCGAACAAGGGTTGAGGGTAGAGGGAATTAGTAGAGGGACTCGAGATAGGTTGGCAGGGCCAGACCTAAAATAGGAGTTTGGATTTGAATCCAGTAGTGAGAAGCCAATGGTAGGTTTTAAGCAGAGGGTGATACAATCTCTTCATCACTTCAAAAGATTACTGGAATAGCAGGACACAAAGAGAAATGAGAATTGCCTTAAGAGTCAGTAAAAACCTTAATTAATAACCTGAACATCTGCTTTACTCACTGTTTGACCTTGAACAAGTTACTTAACCTCTCTGAGCCTATTTCCTCATTAATCTTGTGAGACTAAGACCCATCTTACAGAATTGTCATGAGCAATAATCTTAGGTCACATATGTTAAATGTAGTCCCCTCTGTCATTTTAATACCAGTCTGATTCCGGCGGCGTGCCTAGATTAGAACATGGCATGATGAGGTGCTTTGCCTTAGAGTTTATAAAGACTGCCATGCAGAATGGAGCGGGGAAACCAGAGCTGCGAGACTTACAGTGGAGAGCATGTGGTACAACAGAAAGGGAACTTTGGAGCCTCCACCCCAGCTTTTTTAAAAGTACCTGAAATGCTCTCCTTAATGTGTTCCAGGCCAGAAATGCTAGCATTACAGTTTTTTAAAAGTCCTCTACTACTGAGTTTGGTTTTTTTTGTTTTGGCTGGGGCTAGGTTTGAACCCGCCACCTCCGGTGTATGGGGCCGGCACCCTACCCTTTTAAGCCACAGGTACCGCCCTACTGCTGAGTTTTTTAAGTGTAAAGAATGTTACGGAAGTAAACATACTTACATTTTATTAGCGTATATGATGTCAGGCATTTTGCATGCATTAGCATCCACTGACCATATCTCATCAGCTGATTCTTTTAACAGCATATGGTGTTGACCTTGTCATTCCCCCTTCACAAATGAAGATTTCTAGTCCCTAAAAAAGTTGAGTGACTTGCCCAAGCAAGCACCTAGCCGAGTGTTTGTCACTGGCTTGACAATGTGTGCACTGGTCAGTCTGGCAGCTGTGAAGGTTAAACAAGAAATCCCTAAGGCAGTGGGTGAGGTGCCAGCCTTAACTATCTTGTGTCTAGGATTTGTGAGTGCCCTCCATCTGTGAGCAAATCTTCTTTACTTCTCTTTAATGCCTGTACAATTAAATAAAATAAATCTTAATTTATGTAGGTCAGTAATGGCCAAAAATAGTTGTGCATTATCGCATGTATATAATATAGTTGTCAAACATTCTGATATCTGTATGAAGATAATATTTGTAAATAGTTCACTGACTTTGGAGTCAGACCTGGTTTGTAGTTTGATTTCTCCACTTACCTAGCTGGTTAAGACTAACAGGATATTAGAGAGAAGAGACCTATTGAGAATGGTCAGGGCCTCACTGAGGAAGTTACACCGAGACTGGAAGACTCTTAGCCAATAGCCAGAGGAAGAGTGTTCCAGACAGATGGTGAAGTACCTGCAGGGAAGTTGAACAGGTTACTGAGTAATATCTTCTGGACCAATCAGGAACAGCTAATCAGGTAATGCCTGTAAAAGCATCCACCTCTGTGGCCTTGTATGGAGTGGAGTTTTATAGTATTAGTGTCAGTTCTGCCTCGGTCCACTCAATCTAGCAAAGGCTAGTGGAAGGTGTTAGAACACCAGCAAAGTTAAACAGTTTTCCCAGAGTCAACCAGGCCAGAAGTGCTAAGTGGCCAAGAGCCTCTGGGATTCTTACCTCTATCACAGTACCCTAGAAAACAGCCTACTGGGCCCGACACAGATGCTCACGCCTCAGCAAGAGTGAGACTCTGTCTCTAAAAAATAGCTGGGCATTGTGGCAGGCACCTGTAGTTATAACTGCTTGGAAGGCTTGAGACAAGAGGATCACTTGAGCCCAGGAGTTTGAGGTTGCAGTGAGCTTTGATACCACAGCACTCTACCAAGAGCCACAAAGTGAGACTCTGTCTCAAAAAAAACAGAAAGCAGCCAACTGACAAGACACCAGCTTTAAATAGTTTCAAGGCCATAAATAACTCTCCAGAGCATGAAGGAGTTAACACACTAGACAGACTACCTAATTTATACCATGGAATTGCAAACTTAACTGCAGGGAGCTGGCTCATTATTTTAATTGGATTTTCCAATGCATTAAGCAAGTCAGCAGAATTGTATTAGCCTTACTTTCAGAGAAACTGTTTCAGTCTGGAGAGAGGGAGGAAACCAATGGGCAGTGGAGAGGGGATGTCAGAATTAATACAGGATGACAAAGCAAGCAAATATGTCCTGGTTAATTAATATAGCCTTACGTGTGTGCAGGTTTCATGGAGGTACCATTTGTAGAGCTGTGCTGCACTCTCCATCTCTAGGGCATGGCTGACTGTTGTCTTTCTGCCAGTTGGCTGCTCCAGTAGGGCCACACGGCCATTCAGGTGAGCCCTTAAGGGCACTTTCCCTGCAAGCCTGTAGTGGGGATTGGAGCCAGAAACTAAACTGCAGTGTCAGCTGCAGTGGCCTCTTCACTCCTCCTTTGGTGTCTGGTCAGTTAGTGAACAGAACAGATAAGGGACCTGCTTTAAGAAGCAAACCTTCTAATGAGGAAAGACAGGTGATAAATCAGTAAATAATAAGTAAGATAATTTCTTTTGTAGTAAAGCTATAAAGGGGTAAAAAAAAATTCAGAGCAAAAGATTTCTATGTTTGTATATGTAGAGGAAAGCAGTTTATTAAATCATCTTAATTGGCTGGGATTATAGTGACTGTGTAATGTCTGGCAATGTTGAAGCAACTTTAAGGAATAAATGGTTTTATGAAAGTCAATATTAATTGCACTTGCTTGCCTAAACAAGTCTGTTTTGCATGAAAGGTAGACTTCAGCTTCCCTCTGATTTATTCTAAATTTCTAGTCAGGCTTGATGTATGTACCAGCAGGGGAAATATCTCTTTTATGAGGAAGGAATTTGAACAGCAGTTTGAATGGAAGGAAAATAATGTTTATCTTACCTAAGCATCATTCCTGGAATTATTTTTAATGTGTTATTTCCTTAATAAAAATGAAAAAAAGATGTACTTTTAAAACATATGATACAACTCCTTGCAAACTTGAATCATATAAACAACTTGTGTTAATTCAACTTCAAAGGAAAAGAAATGGTTTGGAAGTTAAGTAAATGGGAATAGGGTAATCGATAGACTGTTAGTAATATGAATCGGGAAATTATATACCATCTAACAGATTTGAAAAGCTTTTTAAAAAATCCACTAATGATAACGAAGGTGATCCCAGAACCTTGTCTACTTGTATTATTATTGTATCATATTGGCTGCATCGTAATTGCTGTGAAGATGACTATTACATATCACATTGCAAAACTCTTACTCAGGATGTGAGTTATAAAAGAACTAGGATTCCCAAAAGAGCTGAAAATACAAACACAGGAAGGTTACAGAATCCCATGACTGTGAAGTCAGGTAATCCATCTCTCTTGCAGAGCAATTCCTTAAAATATCTGAGAAAATAGGTTTTCTCTTCGCTGAGATCTAGGGAAGGAAATTTCGTTTTGCTCTTCAGTGAATATTTTCCAAAAATTCCCTCTTCTTGGTATTGGTCCTCCTCTTCTTTGACCTCTATCTGTATCTTTATAATGGCACTGAGGTAATTACTACTCACTTGTCATTGAAGACAATCTCCTTTGCTGGTATTTAAAAATAATCTATTTTTCCTGAGAAGTAAGTTGGAAAGAGTTTGTGAATTTTAATTTTTCCCCGTGACCTTTTCATAGGCTTGTTACTGGGAAAATTTTGAATTAATAATACATATTTTGCCTTCTTGGTTTCTTATCACTCCTCCCCAAGAATATGTTCCTAGATAACTACAAAGAAATTCTTAATTCTCGGGTTTTCTGTCTGTGCCATTGTCTTCCCCACCCAGTGACTGACCACAATGATGACATTAAAAGGTTACTACGTGTGTGTTGTGTGGTCAGTACATGGCTTTTGAGGGACTATTCCTTCTGAACTCCCCTCACATTCCATACTAACCACAGAGTTTCATAATTCCTTTATTGTTGTTATTTTGTAATACAGCCTTCAGATCAAAGTGACAAAAATAGTAAGGTATTTCTTTTTCCTTATTCATTTCACAAAGAATTTGAAGCATTGATGAAAATCATAATTTAGGACTAAAAATTTAAAAGGGTTCGTAATAACTGTCTTTTCATATTTTGTTTTAAATTTTTGACTTTCTACAAATAAGCCATGTATTACATGATACAATTTTTTTTAAATAAAAAAAAAAATCTCCTTTCCCACCCTATGTCTTTACTGAGTTTCTGTCCCTGGAAGGAACCAGCACCAGAAGACTGTGTATTTTTTCAAAAATAGCTTAAGCTAAGGCATTTTCCCTCTTTTTATACAAATCTTTGCACACTATAATTACTATTTTGTACTTGCTTTTTTTTTTTTGTTTTTAAGAGATAGTGTTTTACTTTGTCGCCCTCGGTAGAGTGCCATGGCATCACAGCTCCCAGCAACCTCCAGCTCTTGGGCTTAGGTGATTCTCTTGCTTAAGCCTCCCATGTAGCTGGGACTACAGGCGCCCGCCACAATACCCAGCTATTGTTGCAGTTTGGCTGGGGCTGGGTTCGAACCTGCCACCCTTGGTATATGGGGCCCGTGCCCTACTCACTGAGCCACAGGCACCGCCCTAACTTGCTTTTATCACATAAAAAATTACCTTGGCAATATTTTCAAAGTTAAGTGTAAAGACCTTTCTCTCTCTCTTTTTTTTTTTTGCAGTTGTTGGCCAGGGCTGGGTTTGAACCCGCCACCTCTGACATATGGGACCAGCACCCTACTCCTTTGAGCCACAGCACCACCCGCGCTTTCTCATTTTTATGGCTGTTGTTTAGAAGTTTCATAATTTAGCTAGTCCCCCATTGATAGGCATTTAACTTTCCATCAGCGTAAATAGCCCTGAGAGAAGAACCTTGTACACGCTCAGTTCTGTATTTCATTCCATTTCTTCTACAAGTATTTCCTGAGCATCCTAGCTGTGCTATGCGATATTCTTCACAATATTCTGGGTTCTGGAAATGGAGCAGTGAACATACAGATCCCATTCTCAAGGAGCTTATAATCAAATTGAGGAGACAGAGAGCAAACAAATACATGTACAGATTGTTAGGGGTGGTAAATGCTGTCTCCATGAATAGAGGAAAACTAGATATTGGCTGCATTAGTGGAGGGAAGGCAGACCTCAGCCTCGTTACTCACCATCCACACAAACCCCTAAGTCCTAATCCTAAGGATAGAGGGGTGTCAGGGCTCATACCCCAGGAAAATTGAGGACTCAGAGCAATTCTAGCTCTCCGGAGCTAGAGGATTCTAGCTCTCCGTCTAGGGTAAAGAGTGAGTTTTGTTAATTTTTATTTCTTTTATCTCATACCAAAAGCCAGTGTCTTTCAGCCTTCTTTTCTCCATTTTTATTCACAACCTTCCTCCTTCGCCCCAAGAGCCATTTTAGACATTCCCCTCCCTAATTATTCTCCCCTGAAATTATAACCAATGTAGTTTACATACTGTGGTCATTTAGAGGACTACAAACAGTTATAGCTAAGTTTTTTCCAGCTCCACTCCTTAGGAATCAACGTCCTAGACACTCATGGAATATAGGCTGTCATACTAGCCCTCTGGCCTGCCAGTCAGGCTGTTTGTATGGGTGGTGGCAAAGTCACAGAGACAGAATTGTCTTGGTGGAAATCTGTTTATCTTTGAAATAAAGAAGTGATTATTTCTAATCCAAGCCCTCTCTGGTGGTATGCGCTGGAAAACCTTCACTATATGTAAAGTCAGTTGGTATTTAAGGAGGGTGAAGAGGTAGAATGACTTGTGAACTGCAGGAAGCCTAAGGTGAGAACAATAGGAAAGGGTTAGGGAGAAATTAAAGAGCCCAAAGGGAAGGTCTTTCTGTTCCCTGTCCCTCTCTACTCCCATGTCACCTTATTCATAGTTAGCAACCCATAGCATTTTTAAAATATGTATTCAGCACTTCCTGTGTGTCAGGGAATAAGCTAGCACTTTTCACGTATAATAATTACTCTGTCTTCACAACAGGCACTCAGAATAGGGTGCAGGATTCTACTGTATAGATATGGTTAAAAGGGTCAGATACAAAGCTCATCAGCCAGCATTAGTCCTTCTTAGGCCATTTTGTCCCTCTGCCTCTAATACAGTGCAGTGGCGTAATGTAGTAGAGCTGGCTGTGTGCTCACTGCCTTTGTGTCCAGAATACAAGCTTTCTAAAGATAGGAACAGTGTTTTATTCATCTTTGCCTATCCAGCCTCTCACATAGTGTATGTCACAGAGTAAATATTCCATAAATGACAGATAGACAGAATGACAAGTGAATACACTAACATGTGAGTAAAATTATTTCTTGAATGAGGGGATGCACAAACCTTTCCATCTATAATCTTATTCTGTAGATCCCTTTAGTCCTGATCCTTTGCTATTAAAATTAATTTTATTAAGATTACTAGGGGTCTCCTTGAAGACAGTATGTTATAAACTCTTATCAATTTATTTTTAACCACAGCCAATTACTTTGTTCTTTAAAAAAATAAAGGAAAATGTCCAGTTTCCAAAGAAAACACACTACTGTTGGACCCTAATATCTTTCTCAGGGTTTACAGCAGTCTGGCTATATATACCATGCAGATTTGTCCACCAGCTTGAAACATAGACATGAATGTTCAAACTTAAAAACATTACATCAGTTATGACTACATTAACAGTTTAAATGAAATTCTAAGTGAGCCCAACAATATCACAGATCCTGAGTTTCAGGAAATGAGAATGGCTTAAAAATCAAACAGATGATCAAAATAATCATACAGGTCAACCACCACAGCAGAGCCATCGCAGCTCAAGATCAGCGAGCCAGCAATGGCGATCTCATTCTTTCTTCACTAATATGTGAGTGGTTCAACTTGGGATACGCGAGGAGTCTTTTCAGGGGGCACAGAGAACTGATCTTCAACACAGAACTGGTTAGGAGACTTCTTTATCCTGTCTCTTTCAACTTCTGTAAAGGCTCATCCAAAGCATAGCACGGGGGTCTCTCAGCCAGTATCTGCTAGCTCATTACTCAGTTCCCTGTCCCTCTGTTCTTTCAGCCTCTGCAGATGTGACACTCTCAAGCTTTCCACTTGTCGGGGGGACACTTCACCAACCAAGACAAGTAGTAGGAACCTTTCTTCCTGTAAACTTGGGTATGAGGCCATAAAAACAGCTTTATAAGCATGCTGCTCTGCAACACACAATTCAACTGCCTTTCCGCCATTTTTCCGGAAGGCACCTATCTGTGTACAGAATCCAACAATCTCAGCACCAGCTGGTGGAGCTCCCACGCCGCCAGTAAACTCTACAGAGTAATTATAGAGATTTGTCGCCTGTAAAGCCCAGTTCTGAAATTCCATCTAGTCCACTCAAATTTGTGATCTGAATCTCTTAAGGTGAGCACTGGAGAACAAGGGATTGAATTCAAAGTTTGGTGCGCTTATAATGACCATGGATGGAGATAAGTACCCAAATACCACTTCAGGAAATCTGCCAGATCATTTGAATACAAATGTTCTATTAATTCAATACATGTTATCAAGTTGAATCCAAGCAAACAAGAGTCTCTCTCCACAACAGAGCTATGACACATGTAATAGTCAAATCACGATCTCAGGGTTCCAGAAAATGCCCGGAACAGGAGCCAACTTTTTGCCTTTCCATCGTTAATTTATCCCCATCAGCATCTACTCCAACTAGCAATTCTATGTGTGGAAACACTTTTAACTGCCTTATGAGCGAAGTATCACCACATCCCAGGTCTGCAACTTTCTTGGTTTCATGTAGATTCACTAAATCTTTAATAAGCTGGTATCGCTATGTGTATATAACCAAGGTTTAAACTGAATTACAAGCACACTGCAAATTCCATCAACCACACACCATTACACTGTATGTCCTTTTTTCCCATTTTGTGTCTAAGTTTCTTTGAAACAAAAATGCAGATTTACTCTTCAAGCTCTAGTTGAGAGAAGCAGCATCAACTCAGCATAGACAATGAATGGGACCCCAGTGCAGATGGAAAAGTACCTGGTTATGGTCTGGTTGTATTTTTATTCTGTCTCTCTTACCAATTCTTGCTTTGCTTTGCTTTTCACACTTGGCTGTCCCTCCTGTGGTCTCTCTGCCACTCCTCTACAGCTCAGTAGCAGCTGTGTCTCCTGCTCCCTTGTAGATTCCTCTTTGTGCCATCCTAAAATCAAGGAAACCCAGGCCACTGCCTCAGAACAGTGAAAAAAATCACTACTCAGCTACAGATTGCACTTCTTAATATCACCTTTGTAATGGAATCTAGGCACTGAGGATAGAGGTGTGAACAGAGTCCCTGCCCTCATTGAATTTAAGTACTAGCTGAGGAGACAGGAATATACAAACTGAAGGCAGCATATTATCTGACTTCAAACTATAGTATAAACCTATAGTGACCAAAAAACGCATGATACTGGCATAAAAACAGACACACAAACCAATGGAACAGAATAAAGAACTCAGAATTGGATCTATACATTTATAGTCAACTTATTTTCAACAAAGGTGCCAAGCATATACATTGGAGAAAGGATAGTCTCTTCAATAAATGGTACTAGAAAAACTAGGTATCTCCATGCCAAAAGATGAAATTAGATCCCTGTCTCTTGCCATATACAAAAATCAGGCTGGGCGCCTATAACAGCAGTTAGGGTACCAGCCACATACACCAGAGTTGGCGGGCTCTTGTAGTCCCAGCTACTTGGGAAGCTGAGGCAAGAGAATCACTTAAGCCCAAGAATTTTTTTCCCATTTTTTTTTATATATATTAAATCATAGTTATGTACATTAATGCAGTCATGGGGTACAATGTGCTGGTTTTATATACAATTTGAAATATTTTCACCAAACTGATTAACATAGCCTTCATGGTATTTTCTTAGTTATTGTGTTAAGACATTTATATTCTACACCTAGTAAATTTCACATGTACCCTTATAAGATACACCGTAGGTGTGGTCCCACCAATCCACCTCCCTCTCCCCTTTCCCTTTCAAGCCCAAGAATTTGAGGTTGCTATGAGCTGTGACGTCACTGCACCCTACCAAGGGTGACATAGTGAGACTGTCTCCAACAAAAAAAATGTTTCGCTCCTACACTGAAGTGTGCTTTGGACAGACTGGATGGTACAGAAATAAATGGCAGAAATATTAGGCTTGTTGAAGATAAGCCATGCACAAGCCATAGGCGGTCTTATTCTAGAACCAGATATAGGTCTCTGTCTAGAAGAAGGTGATGAAGTGGAAGTTGTAGAAGCAGCCGCAGTAGATCTCAGAGTATCTCAAAAAGTAGCTCCCGATCCAAGTCACAGAGCAAAGGTCGGTCATGTTCTCTATCAAAAAGCAGAAAATCTAGGTCAAAGAGCAAGTCTAAGCCCAAGTCTAATCAGGGCTCCCATTCTCTTGAAACAGATCTAAAGAGTGCGGGAAATCTCAAAGCAGGTCTCCATCACAGTCTTGATTCCCAAAAGAAAATGGAAAAGGTGATATAAAGTCAAAATCCAGATCAAGGAGCCAGTCTCCTCCTAATTCACCCCTACCTGTTCCTCCATCAAAGGCTTGTTCTGTGTTCCCATCACCAAAAAGAGCCACTTCATTCAGGGGGACCTCAACTTATGTGCATGATGCAATGGTACATTTCAAACTATTAAGAAATGAGTATAATTGTGATGGATGTGTTACTTGGTTCAATGTAAACATTTCACATTGTATATCAAAGCAGTACCCTGAACACCATAAATGCATCAATGTACAAAGTTATGATTTAATAAAAAATAATTATAAAAAAAAAAGAGCCTCTTCAAGATCCTATTCTAGATCTCACTCAAAGTCATGGTCAAGGTCTAGATTCAGTTCCAGAGATTAACCTAGAACTCTACGTTCTTTGCACACTATTACAGAACACTTCCTACTTGTTTAGGCAGTTACTCTTCCATGTTTGTACTTGGCCTCTTCCACAAGATGAATCTCCTGAAAATGGGGGGAGAAACCACACAGAAATTTGATTTGTGGTCAAATTTGATGAAAAAGATAAGGTTCTAAGGAAATGGCATGAAGCCAAAGACTGCCCTCCTTGTAGAATTAAGATAACTTTTATTTCATAGCTTTTGAACTAAAATAACTTTTGTAAAGATTAAGCTTGTTTAGTGTTTTGTTTTGTTTTTTAAGTTCAGCAAGATCTGCTGCAGTGGGGTTTTGTTGTTTTATTTGTTTGCTTATTTTTAAATTAACCATTTCAAGCTTTGAATACTTAAGGCTTTTAGAGGAAGAACCCAATATTCAATTATGGTGGCTTTTTACGAAGCTTGAGTTATGTAAGATTTAAATAAAAATTTGCTACCAAAAAAAAATCAAATCAAAATTATCCAAGACTTGAAGACCTGAAATTATGAAACTCCTAAAAGAAAATGTTGGAAAAATACTTCAGGACATTGATCTGGGCAAAAGATTGCTTGAATAAAACTACAAAAGCACAGGAAACCAAAGCAAAAATGGATAAATGGATCACACCAAGCTAAAAAATGTCTGTACAGCAAAGGAAACAATCAACAAAGTGAAGACTCAGCCAGCAGAAGGGGAGAAAATATTTGTAAACCACCATCTCATAAAGAATTAGTACCCTGAATATATTGGACCTCAAGCAGCTCAACAGCAAAAAACCAAATAATTCAATTAAAAATGAGCAAAGGATTTGAATAGATTTTTCTGAAAATAAGACATAGAAATGGCTAACAAGTATATAAAAAGATGTTCAACGTTACTAATTGGCAGAGAAATGCAAATCCAAACTATAGTGAGATATCTCATCCCAGTGAAAATGTTTTTTATAGAAAAGACAGGAAATAACAGGTGCTGGTGAGGATATGGAGAAAGGGGAACCCTCCTACACTGTTGGTGGGAATGTAAACACTGTATAGCCACTGCGGAGAACAGTATGGAGGTTCCTCAAAAAATTAAAAATAGAACTACCACATGATCCACCAATCTCACTACTCACTATATATCCAAAAGAAAGGATATCAGTATATTAGAGAGATGTCTGCACTCCCTTGTTTGTTTGAGTGCTCTTCACAATAGCCAACTTACAGAATCAACCTAAGTGTCCATCAATAACAGATGAATAATAAAAAAAAATGTGGTATACATACACAGTGAAATATTAGCCACACAAAAGAATGAAATTCTGTCTTTTTTAGTTACGTGGTTCCTGGAGGACATTACATTAAGTGAAATAAGTCAAGAACAGAAAGATACTGAATGTTCTCACTCATTATGTGGGAGCTGAAAAAATTTGGTTTCATGAAGGTTGAGAGTAGAATGATAGTCCCTAGAGGCTGGGAAGGATAGTAGGGAAGAGGGATAAAGAAGGGTTGGTTAGTGATATAGTTAGAAGGAATAAGATTTAGTGTTTAATAGCACAGTAGTGTGACTACAATAATTTATTGTATGTTTCAAAATAACTAGAAGAGTGGAATTGGAATGTTCCTAACATAGAGAAATGATAAATCTCGAGGATCTGATGATATCCTAATTACCCTGATTTGATTTTATACATTGTATGCTCGTATCAAAATTCCCCATGTACTCCATAAATACGTTTAAGTATCATATGTACATAAAAATTAAAATAAAATTTTAGCAGAAAGCAGAGTGATTTCACATTATGATACATGCTATAGAAGAATATGAAAAAAGAAATGGTAAAAGCCAGTTGTATAATCTCTTCCTCCCTCTGCCATAGACCACTGAAGAACATTCACATTAAGATCTACAATTTATTTCTGTTTCCATATGAAAAGAAGTACTAATTTTTCCAGGTCTTTAAAGTATGACAGAGGTGCTTTACATTGATTGAATCCTATAATGGCATAAATGTATTTATGATTCAAAAAAAAAATCTATAATTTAGCCAGGCACTGTGGCTCACGCCTGTAATCCTGCCACTCTGGGTAGCTGAGGCAGGTAGACTGCCTCAGCTGAGCTCACAAATTCAAGACCAGCCCAAGCCACACTGAGACCTCATCTCTAAAAATAGCTGGTCACTGTGGCAGGTGCCTGTAGTCCCAGCTACTTGGGAGGCTGAGGCAAAAGAATTGCTTGAGCCTGAGAGTTTGAGGTTGCTGTGAGCTATGATGCTATGGCACTCTACTGAGGGCAAAAAGTAAGACTCTGTCTCAAAAAAAAATCTACAATTTGGGTAAAGATGTCAATGACCATGCTGAACTGATTTGAGGAATTACTTGTACACATGTACCTGTACTGTAAATATAGTGTCTAAGAACACTAGTTCTGAAGTCTAAATCGCATCCTCCCACGCCCATACTGTGTGGTTTTCCACAAGCAGTTTCTACCTCTACCTCTGTTCAGCTGCAAAGTGGAGCTGGTTGAGCCACTTAACCCATGAAGGTACTCAGGTTCAATGAAATGAAGCCCTTGAGTCAACGGTAGCTGGTTTTATTATTCTACGTGTACTTCCCTTTCTAACGGTTTCACACTCTACTCTGTTTTTCAGCTCCAGGGGCTGAGCCACAATGTGATCTTCACTTTGGATTCCTTGTTAAAAGGAGACCTAAAAGGAGTCAAAGGAGTAAGTGTTCAGAAACTTTATCTTGAAAGGATTGATTTTATTCTCTAAGATTAGTGTAGTACTTGAAAGGCACTTAACATTAAAAATCTTGGAAAATGATCATTGAAAAAAAAATATGCCACATTGCCCAATAGTATTGTCAGAGGAACAAGGTCAGGCACTCTCCTTCCTGCCTCTACTGCAGCAGTGGTCTTCAACCCCTGTGCTCTGGTACACTGGTGTGCCAGGAAAATTTTTAAAGGTCATTAATAAATTATTTTCAAAAGAAGTTCAAAGCATAGTAATCATATTCTTTATTTTCCTCTTTTTTTTGATCAACATAATTTAAGTGTGCTGTGGAAGTTCAACTATAGTTTCAAGTATGCTGTGAGATAAAAATGGTTGAAACACACTATTATAACAGGCCTCTGGTGTGAGTAAATAAGTATCATGTGCATGAAAGTATCTTAGGTAAAGTTTCTAGTGTTCTGTAAAGAAAGTCATTCTTGCTAAGGTATTATTTCAGAACTATTTATGTGTTTTCAATAAAAGTAAATGCAATTTTAATTTTATTTTCTCTTTTCTAAGGATCTCAAAAAGCCATTTGACAAAGCCTGGAAAGATTATGAGACAAAGTTGTAAGTGATTTTCTTTTGTTTTTGTTTTGTTTATATTATCATGAGTTTTGTTTAAAAAAAAAAAAAACTGGAAAACTGATTGAGCCCTTAACTGATACCTTCTCAATAATAACAAAGAAAGTTTAGTTAATATATTTTTATTAGGATTAAGAGGTTAGGTATGTATGCTGACATAATTAAAAGTGGCTGCATCTCCTGCCAGCTGTCTAGACTGAGAGGTACTTTTGCTATTTGTTATTTTGGCATTTATGGCTGTTGATACTACTGGCTATCAAGTTGTAGATCTTTAATTGTTACCACTGTTCTTTCATTATAATTAGCATATAATTATGGACCATTTACATTTCCGTATAGCATAGCAGTGGGGAGAGAATAAAAATAAAAGTAACAGCTAATGGTGCCATCTTTCTGCCTGCCAGGACCTGCGTTATGTTTTTTACACACGTGATCTCTGCACGGCAACCTGTTTGTACAACTTCCACTCTGTCTTTATATCAGGGAAACTGAAGCCTGGAGAGACTAAGAGGCCACTGACCTTGTGGAGTTATTGTGAGAGATGAGGGGGATGAGCACTTTGCGTGGTGCCTGGCTTATCTTCACGCTGTGCATGATTCCATGTTCCTTTGTTATTACTCTGAGACGTTTGTAACACCAGGGAGTAGGGTGGTAAGGGAGGGTATATGTATTATAAAGCTTTTAATGAAAGTCTTGGCTGTGAACTTGGATAACTCTAAACATAAGAGAATAAAAACATTTTTGTAGGCAGCAATAGCAACAGAGTAAAAATAGAAGCGAAGGAAAAACAAATTTAGGATTAAATGTTTTTTCCCAAACTACTTCTGTAACTGCTTGTGTGATAAGTGCATTGTTGGGAAGAATACTTCCATGCATTGGCAGTTATAAATGCTGCTGAGAACAAAGTTTCTTAAAACAGTCAACTGATCAATGAGTCCACAAAGGAGGGAGAGAAAGCTTTGCTCTAGACTTAGAGGATATACCTCCTCTGAAAGACATGGGAGCAGCAGCAACAGAACGTCGTATAATACGTGCTTTGTCAATTACAAGTGCTACCAGTAGTAGGTGGCATAACTGTATTTCTATCTATTAAAAGTCTATGTTAAAGACCTCGAAGCATCCTGTGGTCAGTATTCTGTATATCAAAGAATATAAAGCATTCTAAGATGTTACAGGTGGCTCTCATAGTACTTCTCAGACATGATGTATGAACTTGTCTTTCAGAATCTGGACTTGGTGAGGACAGCAACCACATTGTTTTTGTGTATGTTATTAATCCCCCAGCGCTTAACAGAGTCGTAGTTTATGGATTATGTGAATAAAGAAATTATCCAGGCCTGGAAGTGTTTCTGTTTAACAGAATAATATAGATTATTTTGAATCATCAATATTATTTTTAATAATCAAATATTATTTGATCAAAGTAATCCATGTACATAAAACATCAGATGGAACTTGTATTAGTGAAGACTTAATCTGACAGGATGTAGAGAAATCCCAAATAACAGTGTCTTCACCATTGTAGTTTATCGTAGCATCCAGAGCATTCCAGATGGACCAGGTGCCCTTCGCAGCACTTCTCCCCGGTGGACGTCTGTACTGTCATCCACCACCTAAACCCATTGAGTTCATGCTGCACCTAATAATAGTGCAGAGTTCCTTACAAATGATGTCGGGGAGAATGTTAAGTCAGCAAAGAGCGTGCTTCTAATGCAAATGCTGCAGCCCTATCTGCTCCTCCTGATTCTGCTACTTTATCTAATTTTTTTTTTAACTGTTTCCTGATTTATCTCTATGCTCCTGAGTGTTCTCTTGCTGGTATTTCTTACTTCAGCTCTGCCGTATTGCTGTGGTAGATGAAGATTCAGTTCCCTTGTACAACCACCCCATCACTTTCCCAACTCTGTTCATCCAGTATAGTTAGTAAAATAATTTTGGGTTAAACCAGTCTCAGTGTTTATATTTTTATTAGTATAAACATTCCTTGCTAATCTGAATGTATATTATGATTGAATTTCTATTCTTTTTTATTTAAATTAATATGAGGATACACAGTTTTAGGTTACATAGGTTTACTTCCATGGTAAAGTTCAAGTTGTAGTTGAGCTCTTCATCCAGGGACCATGCTGAACTCTCTCACACTGTGTATGTGAGGTGAGATCTTGCCAATTGCCCTCCCTCCTCTCTTTAATTGCCCTCTGAAATTCTATTCTTACAGTATAATTTCTTTCTGTTTTGTTTTGTTTGAGACGGTCTTGCTCTGTTGCCTAGGCTGGAGTGCAGTGCTGTTGTCATAGCTCACCGCAGCCCCAAACTCCTGGGCTCTCAAGAGATCCTCCTCCCTCAGCCTCCCATGTAGCTAGGACTGCAGGCACAGACCACCATATCTGGTTTGCTTTGTTTGTTTATTTGTTTAAGAGATGGGGTCTCACTGTGTTGCCCAGACTCATCTCAAATTCCTGGCCTCAAGCAGTGTTTTCTCCTCAGCCTCCCAAAGTGCTGACATGAGCCACCACTCCCAGCCTTTTTCTTAATGGCATAATAGCCTCTTTTCTTCATTAGCTTCATCCTCTTTTGGATTTTTATTATCTGTTCCAACAGATGTCAGACACCCATTAATACTATTTTGGTTTAGAAAATATGTAATTATAATGATCATAAACCTACTATGTTGGTTTCTTTTCCCTAGAGATATTCTTTTCCAGAGCTCTTGAGACCAGTGGTACAGCTATGACTTGCTTTAGATTGGAATTTACTTCATCATTTCTATTGTAGTCCCATATTTTGCTGGCCCACTTCCTTTCTTAGTTTCTAGGGAACAGCTGTAAAAGGGGCAAATTCCCAAGTTTTATATGTCCAAAAATAACTTTGTTCTGCCATCACACAGAATGAGGGTATGGCGGCTGAATATAAACGTTATCATCATTTTCTCTTAGGATGGTGAGGACATTGTTTCACTGTTTTCTAATTTCTGGTGTTGCTAAATTATAAAAATCCAGTTGTGACTTTCTGGTTTCCATTTATTTCTTTGTGATATGTGGTTTTGTTTGTTTTATTTTCACTTAGAAAAGTTAAAGTTTTCTCTCTATCTAAGGTTTTACAGAGTCTTCATGGGCCATTGTGTGGGCATTCCATTTGCAAATTTGCTGTTTGCAATTTTTAGTTCTTCAGGTCTGGAAACTTCTTGTAATTTTTTCTTTTCATCATAGAATGTTGGACTTCCTAAATTGTTCTTATAATTTTCTTCTTTTTTTGTTCTATTTGATTTACATTTTAGGTTACTACTTCATGTTTTTCCTCCCTGTTTCAGTTGACTTTTTAATTTTGGCTATCATATTTCAAATTTATAAAAGCTCTTTTGCTCAATCAGATTTTCTTTTACCTTTTTATAGTTTATTTCTCTTGTTTTATTGATACAATATTTTAGCTAAAGATGTGATGACATTTTGTAAATATTTTTACTCTTTTTTTATTAAATCATAACTGTGTATAATTATGGAACATAATGTGCTGATTTGATACACAGTGTGTAATGCTTAAATCAGACTGATTAACACAATCATCATCTCCCTTGTTTGTTGTAGTAAGACATGTATGCTCTACTTTTAGTAGTTTTGAAATATACCATTGCATTATGCACAATAGGTGAAGTCCCACCAAATAGCCTCCTTCCTCCCACCCTCCCTCCACTTTGCCTCCTCTTCCCTCCTCCTTTCTGGACTATAGTTGTGTTTTATCCTACCCATGAATGTGTAAGTGATGATATATTGGTTTCATAATAGCATTGAGTACATTGGATACTTTTTTTTCCATTCTTGAGATACTTTACTAAAAAGAATGTGTTTCAGTTCCACATTTTGTAAATCTTCTATCTGCTTCCTTTATTGCCTTTGGTTCCTCCCCCTTCTTCCCTTTTTGTATTTTGCTCATTCTCACTTTCACTTTGGAGGCTATTCCACATTATCTTAGACTCCTTGAGTGTTTGTATTTCAGAGCAAGGCACCCAAAGGCTAATTGAAAGCTTATATGCATCAGCAAGACCTGTCAAGAAAGCTTGCTGATGCCTTTTTAGGTTTCAAGTTAGATGCCAAAAGAGCACTTTGATCAGTATTCTAACTGTCAGTATCTGAGATCAGTCCTCTAGGCCTTACAGTTCCTCAGCCCTCCACCTAGTGATTGCGAAAGCTTCTTAAACGAGGGAGGTGTAAGAAACGCTATGGTTTGGAGTTCAGACTTCTCTTTTCTCCTCTACCCTGCTCTTCCAGATATTTCTGGAATTCTCCTATCCTTTTTTGTCTCCAGTTCTTCTTGTCTTTGGGAGATATTCCTTTTTTATGCCTGTAATATTTTAGTTGGGATTGCTGGAAGAAGAAGAAATAAACACACGTGTGATCAAAACACCATGGTAAATCAGAAGGCCATTAATAAGTTATGGCTCCCTTCACCCATATGTTTTTCTCTTCTAACCCACTTCAGTGAAGGGTGAGAAAGCTGAGAATTAGTCTCTTTTTGTTAAAATCTCTGCCATCGTGCCAGTTTGACTGCCAAGATGGCATAATTAGAGAATTGCTCAGCTATGGCATTAGGGTATTAGTGTCACTCCCACACAGGTTTGTGGGAGACTTTTCCTTAGGCTGTATTTCTATATAGACAAGGAGGTAAGGATATTGGCTTTCTTTGGAGTTTGGGTTTTCCCAACCACCACCACAACTTAAAGAAGACTTGAAAGTTACCTTAGTTTTTTATATTCACAACTAATTTTGTTTTTTTCGAGACAGCGTGTCACTGTGTTGTTGCCCTTGGTAGAGTACCGTGGCCACACTGCTCATAGCAACCTCCACCTCTTGGGCTTAAGCGATTCTCTTGCCTCGACCCCCCAGCTGGGACTACAGGCGCCCGCAACAACACCCAGCTATTTTTTGGTTGAAGTTGTCATTGTTGTTTAGCAGGCCCAGGCTGGGCTCAAACTCACCACCCTCGGTGTATGTGGCCAGTGCCCTACCCACTGAGCTACAGGCGCACCATATATTCACAACTATTAATTACAGTCTGTTTCTAAAATTAGAAGTCCATTTTCAAGTTAAGTGGATTTTTGGAAAGAGGGCTAGGATCATTCCTGTTATTACTATTGGTCTGTCATAACCAAGCGTTAGCCTCAGATACTATGGGTTTAGTGTGGCCCTGCTTTCTTGCCTGGTCTTCCCCTGACCTTCCCCCACCCCCCACCAAGAACATTTTCATAGGATTCCAAACTATACATTGGGATTTCTCTCATTGCTTACTTTGTGCAATCCAATGCAAGTGGTTGAATGATTAAAACATGGTATTAGGATTTTAAAATAGTTCAGATTTAGAGGAACCTTTGACTAATTTGTATGCATACCCTCAAAGACCAAGTATATACTCTAATTATCTTGAAAGAATTCTAAATCTTATAATCTGTTGATAATCAAGAAAAGCCTCAGGTCTCCAACTTTCGGATTCTTTTTCATCATAAATTGCTTTGCCCAAGAAAAGGTAAATTATCAAATTTTCTTCATGCCTATAAAAATGTAAAAGAATTTATATGAATCTATCATGTATAAGATCAAATTTAAAATGTAAGAAGTTTCCTAGCTGAAAATCCTTAAGATTGTTTTCTTACGATTTTAGAGTGAGGCTCAGCGCCTGTGGCTCAATCGGCTAAGGTGCCGGCCATGTACACCTAAGGTGGCGGGTTCGAATCCCCAGCCTGGGCCCACCAAACAACAATGACTGCTGCAACCAAAAAATGGCCGGGCGTTGTGGCAGGCGCCTGTGGTCCCAGCTACTCGGGAGGTGGAGGCAAGAGACTCGCTTGAGCCCAGGAGTTGGAGGTTGCTATGAGCTGTGATGCCATGGCACTCTGCCCAGGGGGATAGCTTGAGGATCCGTCTCAAAAAAAAATTTTAGAGTGAGACCTTGTGTCTAAAAAATAACTGGGTTTTGTGGCATATACCTGTAGTCCCTCGAGGAGACTCCCGAGGTTACTCGGGAGCCTAAGGCCAGAGGATTGCATGAGCCTGGGAATTTGAGGTTGCTGTGAGCTGTGAAAACACAGCACTCTACCCAAGGGGACAAAGTGAGATTTTTACTTCTGATTTATTCTACAAACTTAAGATTCTAGCCTCTTAACTTTAAGAGGTTAGAAATAAGAAATAATCAGTGACTTTGATTAAAGGAAAGACAGGAATGTGATTTATTTTTCCATAGACTTTCTTTTTGACCAGAAGGGGCAGAGATTTCCCATATATGCCCTGCCTCCACACATACAAAGCCCCACACATTATCACCAACCACACCAGCCTGATAATATGATACAGTTGGTGAACCTACATAAATGCATCATTATCACCCAGAGTTCATAGTTTGCATTGGTATACTCACCACCAAGAGTATTTTTAAAAAATGGTAAAAAAAAATAGAATAATGGTATTGGCTTTACTTTTACAGTACAAAAATTGAGAAGGAGAAAAGAGAACATGCAAAACAGCATGGGATGATCCGCACAGAGATTACAGGAGCTGAGATTGCAGAAGAGATGGAAAAGGAAAGGCGCCTCTTTCAGCTCCAAATGTGTGAAGTAAGACTGGACTTTTCCTTAATTTGCCTAGAATTAGAAAAATTGTGATCTCCTGCTAGTCTGCAGTCTTTGTGTATGAAGGCAGGCTGTTTGGCTATTAGAGAAGGGGACTGTTTCTTAAGGATTCTAATCTCCATTTTTCTCCAAGCCTTTTGGGAACCTGCCATTGCACTGTTGTGTCATATTTTGAGCCTTGGTCCCTTGGGGCTCTTTAAGCCAAAACAGGATTCTTTGGTGAGAACCTTAATGTTGCCTGTGAGTGATGGGGGGTTGGGGGGATTGATGAGAGGTAACAATGGTGAATAATAAGTTTTATTGGTACACATTTAGAGCATGTTTTATTTTTTGGTTTTGGGGTTCGGTTTTTTGTTTGTTTGTTTTGTTTTTTTTTTTAGTTTTTAACTATGTTTCTAGTCTAAATAAAGTTTAAATGAAATAGTAGTTAAGAAAGCCTGATTTTGTGGGGGAAAAAAAAAAAGCAATGTAAAGCATGCTACCTTAAACTTACAGCAGTGGTTCTCAAACTGAATTCCACTGAGCACTTTACACTCCCTGACCTAGAGGTCAACCCATTCTGACACTATTGTTGAGTAATGGAATTCCTTTGTAGCATTTAGAAAATATGAAAATGGTGAATTTTCTCAATTTTAAGTATGTTTCCTAAAAATGTTTTTCCTCCCTCCCTCTTTTTCATATATCTTTGGCTCCTTGAACTTGCTACTCATGAACCTTTTCACACAATAAAACAAGTGAGCAGGAAGCAAATGGTGTCAATAGAAAATCTTGGTCAGATAGTGCAAATCAGAACCAGTGGTGTTTAGTTAACTGCATTAATTACTCATGGGTTATTTTTATTTTTATTCTTCATTATTGAATAGCAAACACTTGATTCACCTCCCTGGTCTAAAGTTTCAATATTTTACAGCATATTCCTTGAAGAGAAAGGTCTACTTGCAAAAAACAATGTCAATGTCTTCTGAGTTTTTGACTATATGTTTGAACTATATGTTTGAGACCCACTGCACCAAGGGGAAATAATCAGTTATTCTGGAATGTTTTGCTGTGTTTTGTTTCTGCTTGTCTAATAGACTAATCATAGGAATTTATAAAATGATAACACTAATCAGTTTGTTTTGTACACTTTGTGACTGTGCCAAATCAGCATTCCCTAAATTGTCTAAAGGCCATCCAAAGCCCTTTAACTTGTGCAGATTCACAAGTGGTGTTCTGCCACCTGAACCCATGACTGAAGAGCCCTGGCTGGAATTATCAGCATCAAATTCTGTTTTATTTCCACAGTATCTCATTAAGGTTAATGAAATCAAGACGAAAAAAGGTGTGGATCTACTGCAGAATCTTATAAAGTATTATCATGCACAGTGCAAGTAAGTAGAATGTTGCAGTCTTTAATTAGCCCAAGTAAGGCCCCATTCCTTTCATGATTTGTCTTAATACTCTTTGTTTCTTCATGTGGTAGCTAAATGTCATGATATAATAACCTTCTACAGATAACTGGATAAGAAATAGTACTGTCTTCATCTTCAGTGTTTCTAAAAATCAGTATAGTGCTCAAATTAGGGCAACTATTTGGTTACTCAAAAATAACCTGGACTTGGGCAGCGTCCGTGGCTCAAAGGAGTAGGGCACTGGCCCCATATGCCAGAGGTGGCCAGCTCAAACCCAGCCCCGGCCAAAAACTGTAAAAAAAAAAAAAAAAGAAAGGAAAAGAAAGAACCTGGACAGCCTCTGGAGTTCTTGCAGATGCATGAGCCCTTATCACTAAGGAGTTCTGGTGAGGTCCTTCCCCTACCTCTCTTACTTGGCATTTTACCTATTATTGCATCATTTGTACCATGAATTCCCATCTGGAGTTTTTGTTTTTACTTTGTTTTTTTTTTTAATCTAAATTAAGTGAAATTAAATACTTTAGGCATTAAGATTACTTGGCATTTATACATGGATTCTTAGATAATTGGTGTTGTATTTTGAGAGATATCCTTTGTTCTACCCTGGCACCATTTTTATTTGTTTACATTGCAGGGCTACCTTTTTAGTATGTGGTTCTGTGAGACTGCATTTGCTTATTTACTTCTTGAGTTAACTTTCATGGGTTTTTCTGCATAGTCTTTGTGTGAAAATGTGCCATTTACTCTTAAAATGTGTGTTACTTGGTGGAAGTTACTACCGAAAATAGCACAAGGACCTTTCAAAACTGGTCCAGACAGCTCTGATATTTATAAGAAGCATCATGTAGGTCATTTTGACTAGTTAAAATACTTTCCAAAAATTAAATACATCATTTTCTTTGATGTCTCTTATTTCTTTTTAAATAATATTATATATAGTAAGATCTTTATATTCAACAGAAATATTTAAGAAGGTTATCATTAATATTATGGGAAAACACAAAGCTTACTCAAAATGGAGTATTATTTAGCCATAAAAAAGAATGAAGAATTGATACATGCTATTACATGGAGCCAGACACAAGAGACTGTGTGTTGTGTGATTCCACGTATATGAGGTGTTAGAAAAAGCAAATCCATTGAAGCAGTAACAGTCACTGCTAACATGTATGGGGTTTCTTTCTGTATTGTGTTGTGGACTTAGTAATGGTGATGATTATACAACACTCCAAATAGACTAGAAACTGTTGAACAGCAAGTACGCTATAAAATGATGAATTTTGTTACATGAATTTTTTTATCAGAAGAAATATAAAAAACAAAGACCCATGCGCTCATGGAATTATAGCTGAAGGTAATGGAACCACATTTTCAACCCAATTCTCTAACTCTAGAGCACATGCTCTTAGAGAATATGCTAGAAATTTTGATTTGGTAAGCCTAGGGTTGGGCCTAGATATGTGGGTCTGATACACTACTCTGTCTCTGATCTGGATTATTGAGATGTATTGATAATTCAAACACAGTTAATTAGTGCTTACACTAACTCCTGTTTATTCAGGTTTCTTAAACACCATGGGGCATACATGGAATGTAAGTGAAAGAAAAGGCCTCCCTGTTACCTATCTCTATGAAGCAGCACTATCTAGTAGAACTTTCTGCAGTGATGGAAATGTTCATATTCTTTGCTAGCCACACGTGACTGTTAAGCACTTGAAATAGGGCTTGTGAGACTTTAGGAACTGATTTTTTATTTAATTTTAAATAGCTGCATGTGACTAGTAGCTACCATATTGGAACACAGATCTAGAACTTTTTTTTTTTTAAAGCATGTTGATTAAATTCCTTCTATGTTGAAAGTAAAAATGAAGCATCTTTTCAAAAATACCTGCGAAGAATCTGTGTCCCTCTAGGCAGGTTATTATAACTCCTTATAAGATTAACTTATATGGCTCCAGGGAAGAGAACCTGCATTTCCTAAGCACATCCTGAGTGCTTCATGCTTTGTTGTGTGGTTTCATATGTGTTACATGTATTCTTTGCCCATTTACACATCAGCAAACTGAGGCTATGCAATATTAAATGACTTGCCAAGATTCCATAGCTATTAAATCCTAGAACACAGATCAGTGGTGGTCATAATCATCTGACCCCATTGAAAGGTCATTGCCTTTTCTGTTGTAAGAAGTCCTGATAATATCCATCTTACATGTAAGTGCTATACCTTCAAAACCCTTCTCCAGAGATTATGTGTAGAGACCAGAGACCAGAATTGGTTTTGCTGTGATTAGCTTTATAGCAATCTGGCTACCTCCTTGGCATACTCCTCTTTCCTGGTGTAGAAGACCCTGATTCACGTTAACACGTAGGGATGGTCTGCTCTGTGCAGAACATTGCTAGCCTCTCTAGGGGTCGTACTGGGGCCTGGGCACAAGTGCTCAGTGATGTCATCTAGTGATTAGCAGGACTAGGGAAGACTGTTGGGGGAGGTAGCAACTGATCTGAGTCTCAACAGAATGAGAGTTCAGCAGGCAGGTATAGAGAAAAATAGCATTCCAGGCAGAGAGCGCAGCATATGCAAAGGCTGGGGTCGAAGAGGAGAATGGGTTGAGAAAGAATAAGCAATTGGAAATAATACGGAATGGCTGGAGCTTCAAGTTTTCAAGGGAAAATGGAGTTAAAACTGGAAAAGTATTCAAGGGCCAACCAGAGCATGAAAGTTCTTTAATTCTACATTGAGAAGTTGCATCCCTACGGGCAGTGATACAAACTTGAATACTGGAAAATGAGAGCTTAACTCTGTTTTCCAGTTAAGTGGTTAAAAAAAAAAGTCATCATTCTCATCCCTGTTGCTGAATGACTTACTAAAAGATAGCATTTCTACTTCTCTTCCTTATTTTAGTACGACCACCAAAGACGTCAACCTTAAAGAATGTTGGAATTTAGAGGATTTCAGTAATCACTCTGAAACCCAGTTCTGATAAGATTTGTTGTTGCCATTAAATGCACGTATTTATTAAGCTTAAAAAAAGTCTGCCTTAAAATTTCTTGTTATTGTGGGCCAGGCACCATGGCTCACACCTATAATCCCAGCACTTTGGGAGGCTGAGCCCGGAGCTTGAGGGCAGCCTGTTCAGCATAGTATAACCCATCTCTGCAAAAAATTGAAAAATTAACTGGGTGTGGTAGTGTACACCTATAGTCCTAAGTATTCAAAAGGATGATGCAGGAGAATTGCTTGATCCCAAGAGATTGTGGGTGCATTGAGCTATGATTGTGGAACTGTATGCATGTTAGCCCAGGCAGTAGAGTGAGACCCTGCCTCAAAACACAGAAAACAGTCTTGATACTGCTTCATTCATACCTACTTAGTGAGCATCTCCTTTTACTGGGATATGGAGATGAAATTAGTCTTCATCCAACCTGTAGCCCGCTGCAGGTGACTCCTACCGGGCTCCGGCAACCTGTGGCACACCTCAGGTGACTCCTGCCTGGATCTTGTGAGCCATGTGGCCCATGGCCGGCAACTCCACCCTCTGGCTCCTGAGACTCGCAGCCTATGGCTGGCAACTCCACCCTCTGTCTTCCCGCCAGGCTCCTGAGGGTTGAGGCTGGGGATCAGCGGCTCGCCCTCCAGTTCCCCACCTGGCTCCTATGACCCTTGCAGGAGTCACCATGGTTGCCACCATGGTCCCTCCCACTGGGGTCAAATTGAGCTGCCAGTGGACCCCCACACACACACTGCCTAGATGCTGATGACCTTTTGAACTCTCTCCACCTCATTTGTGCTGACCAGGACAATTGGTTTGGAACTCTTGACCTGGCCTGATCACCAGGGGACCCACCACGGTTGTACCCTGGTTGTGTTGTTCTGGGAATGTGGGATTCTCCCCTTCCAGTTGTCACCTGTGGGGGTGGAGGATGTCTTAGTTGTTTATATATCTCCACAGCTGAGATATCAGCCCAAAGCCACTGATTCACTAGGATTGGACAGAAACTAGCTGAATGCCGGTCAGCGCCATCTAGCCCCACACACCAAACAGGTCCCCAGAGTTTCAGGCTATAGTTCTGAATGGGACCTTTGTAAAGCTCTAAGGGAAAAGCCACAATCAACAGTCCCAGTTCTTTGGTGAAGGGCTGGTTAATTACAACTCCAGGAGCCCTCAGTTCAATTTCACCTTGCTGGCTTCTCTAGCCAAATGGTGAAAAATAATCATGGGGCAGAATCAGTGGAAAAACTCTGGCAACATGAATAATCAGAGTAGATCAACTCCCCCAAGGAATGACAAAGGAGATACAACAGAAGATCCCATTCATAAACAAATGGCTGAAATGTCAGAAATCAAATTCAGAATTTGGATTGCAAATAAGATTAACAGAATGGAGGTAAAGATGGAATTAGAAATTCAAGGAGCAATTCAAAAGTTGTCTCAAGAATTCAATGAATTCAAAGACAAAATCACCAAAATTTTGACACATTTAGGCAAGAACTTGCAGCCCTCAAAGATCTGAGAAATACAGTAGAATCCCTCAGAAACAGAATGCATTTCTTAGTAATTGGTAGATCTGGCCTACAGACACATGAAAAAATGCTCATCATCTTTAATCATCAGAGAAATGTAAATCAAAACCGCTTTGAGATATCATCTAATTCCCGTAAGAGTGGCTCACATCACAAAATCCCAAGATTACAGATGTTGGTGTGGATGTGGAGAAGGAAACACTTCTGCACTGCTGGTGGGAATGCAAGCTAATACATCCCTTTTGGAACGAAGTACGGAGAATACTCAGGGATCTAAAAATAGACCTGCCATTTGATCCTGCAATTCCTCTACTAGATGTATATGAAGTCAGCACAATGTACCCCATAAATGCATTAATCTATACATGATCTATGTTTTGATTTAATAAAAAGAAAAAAGATAAAGTATATTTGAGAAATAATCTGCTATTGGGAACAGTTAGAGAGCCTTCCAGTGGAGCAAAATAAATTCTGAATACCCGTTTTCTGAGGTTTATTTTATGTTTTTCTAACCTGACGTTATAGACTGGGCTCCTGAGTGGAAGTTTCCACCTGAGATGAAATCTCTCCTAATTAAGAACATGGTTTCAGAATCAGGCAGACCTGGATCTGAGTTCCATTTACTGGTTGAGTGAGCAACCTGAGCAAGTTATGTACTTGCTGTATGCCTTTATTTATCCTTCTGAGAAATAGAGATGAGACTGAGGTGACTCATGAGGGTGAAGTACTTAGTGCAGTGCTGGGCATGTGATAAATGCTCCACAAATGCCAGCTCTTGTTACTTTTTGCGTGAAATAATGCAAGATTTTTATGTAAGTAGTGGGATAAAGCTTTCCAAATGTATTCATACCATTGCTTTAAAATGCTTTCTGTCAAGTATGTGTTGGAACATGGGACCGTTGGAGAACTGGATGAACTCTGACTTTCCTGACTTTGCTCCTGCCCTTATCTGTAGTTCAGCCACTTGTCTCCTTATGGTGTGCAGACTAACCTCATGGTAATCTGCAGGTTAATATGTCTTTCTTTCTCTCTTGAATTCAAATGTGGGATAAGCAGGAGGAATTATCCTACATATGGATGAATATGCACATTATGAAATTACTGTGTTGGAACTGCAGCTGTAATTTGCGGTGTCTGTGATATCTTTTATCAAATGTCAGTTGGTAGCTATAATCTATTGGTATATCTTTATATAATATTGAAATTAATTGTATAACTGTTTTGTATAGATAAATGGGTAAAATACACATGAGTATATTTTCAGATTTTGTTGGTATAGTTCTCTTTTTATTCTGCTGATAAATCTCAAATGTTTTCCTTTGTAGTTTCTTTCAAGATGGCTTGAAAACGGCTGATAAATTGAAACAGTACATTGAGAAACTGGCTGCTGATTTATATAATGTAAGTTCTTTATAAAATACATGCGATTTTACTTGCTTTCATGGTTAAACACATGCCTATTAGCAAATATGAAACCTATATTAGAAGGGTGTTAAAAGCAGAAAAGGTTAAGTGATGTGTCATTATAAACCTAGGATAGATAAGCAATAAGTCATCAGTGGTCAAATATTCCAGTGTACCTTTGGAGGGCATAAGAGGAGCAGGGAGGGGGTATAAACCATCAGTTCTGGATGGCTCTCCATTCAGAGTTCAGCAGCATGACATTTGAGTGCCCTTTGGTTAGCAATTGCAGAAAGAATGATTATGGAAGAATAAAATCAGTTGATTATTTCTGAGTAGACAAGCTTATGGGGTTTTTTAAATTGTTTTATATTTTCTCTAATCTTTTAGTATCTTAAGTCTTGCTTTTTAATAGGAAATCAAAAGGAAAACTTTCCTGAAAATAAAACTAAATGGCATTTGTAGAAATGGCAAACTTGTCCATAAGCCATTTGGCAATGAATGGTATCAAAAGCATATGTAGGCTCGGCACCTGGAGCTCAAGCGGCTAAGGCTCCAGCCACATACACCAGAGCTGGCAGGTTCGAATCCAGTCCAGGCTTGCCAAACAACAGTAACAACTACAACCAAAAAAATTGGCCAGGCATTGTGGCAGGCACCTGTAGTCCCAGCTACTTGGGAGGCTTAGGCAAGAGAATGGCTTAAGCCCAGGAGTTGGAGGTTGCTATGAGCTGTGATGCCACAGCACTCTACCCAGGGCGACAGCTTAAGGCTCTGTCTCAAAAAAAAAAAAAAAAAATCATATGTATTACAAGTAAATATCTTCAAAAAAAGTTTTGGAACTACAGATAATACCTTATATTCTTATATAACTTTAAAAATACATAACTGTAGATTTTTTTAATCTTCTCTTAGTGTTAGCATGGTTCAGGTTGCAGTTAAGTGTCAAGTTAAAAGAAAGCAGCTGGGGGGCTGAGGCAGGTGGATTGCCTGAGCTCAAGGGTTCGAGACCAGCCTGAGCTAGAGCAAGACCCCCATCACTAAAAATAGCCAGGTGTTGTGATAAGTGCCTATAGTCCCAGCTACTTGGAGGCTGAGGTAAGAGAATCACTTGAGTCCAAGAGTTTGAGATTGCTGTGAGCTATGACATCATGGCACTCTACCGAGGGTGACAAAGTGAGACTCTGTCTCAAAAAAAAAAAAAAAGAAGCACCAATCTCTGTCCCCATTTAGTGCTGTATAAACTTTCATACATAAACTAGCTGGCCCATTAGATTCTTAGTCATCCTATGATTCTCTTCTGGCCTGTTTAATACATCATGATTTTCCTAGTACCATCCTTTGAAAAACCAGAAGCAAATAATCTCAGTGGTATTTCTTAACCTTATTTAAAATAATACTCCAGAGTTAATTGTCTATCCTACATAGATTAGTTAATAAGAAAGCCTGTCACAGTATTCACTAATTTCAAAACTCACTGGTACATTCATAAGATGAGAAGATTGTGCCATATCAAAAATGAAGCAGTGTGAACGAATATAATAATAAGAAAACTAGCTATAGGATAGAACTGTTTGATATATGTGGATAAATTAAACTCTCTCTGCAAAAGCATAAATGGTAATAGAAGTAACTTATTTTTGTAGATAAAACAGACCCAGGATGAAGAAAAGAAACAACTAACTGCACTTCGAGACTTAATAAAATCCTCTCTTCAACTTGATCAAAAGGAAGTAGGTGATTTATGTGTTTGCAACAGGCTAATGGTGTACGTGATGCTACCTGTGATGCTCTTTGTGTTTCTGGATCTATAAAACGGCACAGTAATAGCTTTCTGCCAGGATGGTTATGGGGACAAATAAAATATGTATGTACCTACCATCTGCTTCAGGTAGAAACTGGATTTTAGTTCTTTTTCTTTCCTTATGAAAATAGATTCCCAAATCTATAGTTCATGACTCTCAATTTTCTGTCCTGGCTTTGAAGGCATGGATTACAGGAATGTACCCCCTCAGGCAATACAACCTATGACTGTCCGCTTTAGGCAGCCTGTATCTTTCTGAGCAGCCAAAAGGAGCATAGTCATTTGCCAGGGAAATATTTTGAAGTAAAATCCTGTAGAAGCTTGGTCCCACATTAGGAAAATTGAAGTGAGGTAGTCCTGGTATGTTGAAAGACAGTACGGTGTGCAATGCATGGTATGTGTTTGATGAATGCGGTACAGACTCCTAATTATGAATGCCATTTTTTAAAACACTTAATACATACTATGTGCCAGACACTGTTCTGGGTATTAAACTTTAATCCCTTCCATGAAGGAGCTTGTGGAATAAGTCAGTTATATAACAATCCACCATGCCCGAAGAGGTATTAATGCTGTTAGAGATGCCCTGGGAGGTAACCTGCCGCCATGCTTGACATATTCAGGTAGCTGTAAACATTTGGGGTTAGGTGGGTGGAAGGGTGACAAATGCAGTTCCTGAAGTGAAAACTCAGACCTGATTATGCAGGGCCTTGAATGTCTCACTAAAGGGCATGGACTTCATAATAAGGGTAATTAAGTACTAAGCACCATTTATTACCTAGGAGAAAGCCAAAACATGCCTATTGATCTTATAAAATTGTTATGTATGAAGTATAATTGAAGTACTTGGCAGTAATTACATAAAATATACCTTTTTTATGTTGTCAATTCATTATGATATCACAGCAATGGCAAACTCACTTTTTAAAAATTCTGAAAAAAATAAAAATAATAAAAATTCTGGAAAAGATTTTGAGTCCAAAACAAAAACAAAGCAGCCGCAGCCCCTTCCAAAAAAATCATATAAAGACCTGCACTGGCAACACTAATCCTTTAAAAGAACCCTACATGTCCTCTTCACTGACTGAAATTAACTCCCTATTCTTATTCTTTGAGTAAGTTTTTATATGTGCCTTGGGTTTGAATCAGGTGCTGATCCATGGGGTAGGCAGAGTAGCCAGGAAGATCTGTGTACATTGAGGCAACATCTGTGTCCACCTTGTACAGAGTCTTAGACAATAACTACACCTTTTTTGAGGTTTCAGACTGCTTTAGAACATCTTAAGTATCAGACCTTCAGTAACTTCAGACTGAAACACAGATATACTGTACTCTGTGAACGTGATTCTTCAGTGTAAGGGCAATGGAAAGACCCAAGCAGAAGTGGGGTAAGGGGTAGATTTCTGTCCAAGGAGAAAATTGCCAAGTTCTCTACCTGCTGTAACATACTTAATCATTCTTTACCTTTGTTTTGTCACAAAGGATTACCTCTTTCCTATAAACAGGAGCTTTTTTAAAAAATAAAAGGAGGACTACTACAGTCCCTTTTTGTTTTGCACAGAAACTAATGTATTCTGCTCATGCTAGCTAAAGTTACATGTAAGCCATAGGAGTGTGTACATGATGAATTTATTTTAACTCTATCCAAATTATAATAATTAATGATGAGTTTTTATTAGTAGCATGTCCTAAGAGTTTTCAAGTAAAAAATTGATTTTTCACAGCACACTTGTCCCTTTCTCATGTTACGTATCGTTACTCATTGCAGAATATGTTTAGAAAGTAAGTTTGTTTTTTTTTTTTGAGACGTAGCCTCAAGCTATCCCCCTAGGTAGAGTGCCATGGCATCACAGCTCATAGCAACCTCCAACTCCTGGGCTCAAGTGAGTCTCCTGCCTCCGCCTCCCAAGCAGCTGGGACCACAGGTGTCCGCCACAACGCTCGGCCATTTTTTGGTTGCAGCCGTCATTGTTGTTTGGCAGGCCCGGGCTGGGGATTCGAACCCGCCACCTTAGGTGTACGTGGCTGGCGCCTTAGCCGATTGAGCCACAGGTGCCGAGACAGAAAGTAAGATTTTTAATGACTTAGATTAAGTGGGACAAGAAACTATCTGCCAGAGAGTTCTGGCCATGGCACTACTTTTTGAAAAGAAAATAAAGTAATCCAGAAGATTACCTGAGAAATTAAAAACTCCCGGCAAATCATTTAGCCCGCTCACCTCATCCAGGTTCTAACTAGGCTGCAAAAAAGGAAACTCCAAAAATTTTAGTTGTAAATAGGATCCCTGGATTTTTGTTGACTCACTTTTTTCTTATCAAAACCGAATAAAGTTTGTATTGTCTTTCGGGAAATGTTCTATAAGTTAATGCACTTAATCCTTCAGAAAACCTGACCTTCCAAAGGAACTGTTTGCTTATATAACTACTTCTTAGGGCTAAAAGTATTTTTAACAGTGATATCTATAAATAATTATGATATACTAAATTACTGCAAAAATTCTAGCTCTTTGTTTGAGTCCACTGATGGGCTCTCTTAAAGGCTCATCTCGGGGTGGTTCGCAAGTTTGACGGATTGTGTTTTCTTCATCTCTCTCTCTCCTCAGTGCCTGGCACATTGCCTGGCACCCAAAACCACTCAGTAAATATTAAGGAAGATGAAACAGAAGGCATTTCTTGTCTGTTTCATTCACACTTCATACGAGGAAGTTGAAGCTCCTGTAGTAAGGATTTCATCTTAAATTGGATACCAGAAACTTTTAAAATCCCATTAAATCAGTGAGCGTGTAATTCCTTGCAATTTAAAAAGATTTGAGATTTAACTCGATGCAGTTTATATATCAAGATTGTTTTCAAGTAAGAAAGTAAAGGTGATTAGTCTGTACTGTTAGTAGAGAATAAGAAATTAAACTAAAAATTAGTAGCATAGTTTCATTCTATAGTTTACATTTTTTGGCTCACATCATGAAATTTCCCCAAGGTTTTAAGTTCATCATTTATGTTAGTTTTGTATTTTTGCCCAAATAAGTTTTTCATTTACATTCCTCTTTCCCAGTACATAGTTGAATTCTGTTACATTGTCAAAGAATTAAGAAACTATTTTGTTCCTTAGGGTGTATACATTTTTAAATTATTATTAATGTTAATAATTGCCCAATATCTACTTTCTCAAAAAAGAAAAGCCTCTTTTTTTTAATGTAATTTTTATTAAGTCATAACAGTATAGATTGATAGGGTACAATGTGATAATTTAATATACAATGAGGAATGCTTAAACTGATTAACATAACCATCACCTCGCTTATTGTTTGTGGCAAGACATTTATAATATACTCTCAGGGGTTTTGAAATACACCCTTGCATTATGCACATTAGGTGAGATCCCGCCAAATACCCTCCCTCCACTCACTCTCTCTCCAACCCTCACTCTCCTTCCCCTCTCCCTTCTCCCCCTTCCTTCTTTCTGGACTATAGTTTGTTTGTTTGTTTGTTTTTTTCTTATATTGTAACTATGTAACATTAATGCAATCATGGGGTACAGTGTGCTATTTTCATATACATTTTGAAATACTCTCATCAAACTAGTTAACATAACCTTCATGTCATTCTCTCAGTCATTGAGTTAAGACATTCATACTCTGCTTTTAGAAAGATCCACTTGTACCCTTCTAAGATACACCATAGCGGTGACCCCACCAATCACCCTCCCGCCCCCCATCCCCCCCCCTCACCTCCTCTCTCCCCCCCCCTTCCCATATTCTAAGAAGAGCCTCTTTTTATTTATTTAGAGAGCCCTAATAAGCAAGCTGAAGTGGCCATCATTTCTCAAAGTGCACAAATAATAATTGCTATGACTTTATTAAGCCATGAAACTCATTAATAGTT